>BJBW01000505.1:92729-155593 GCA_004320125.1 Scolopax mira | reverse complement strand
CTTCAAAAAGTCAGCCCACTTCACCAGCTCTGATCCAAGTTACAGCAGTAGCTCCACTGGCTTTTTAAATCCAGACAGCTCTCCAAGAACATTTTCCCCCGTGCCACCTCATAAAACAAAACACAAAAGTTACAGAGAATGAAAACCCATGGGGAGATACAGATTTCTTGCCATGCCAGGTGAGCAACAGGAGAGATGCTGAGGAAGTATGGAAGCGCTGAAGGTGTGCTCATCAAATTGGGAAGGACAGGATGAGTTAGGCAGGTCAGAGCAGTGCTTGGGTGGGTTTGCTCTGGGATGAAAAGAGAACATTTCTCCTGCTACAACTGCACCATAGCATTGGCATAAGCCACTCCACACGGACTTTGTTAGTGATTCTAGTCAGCTAAATTGGGATGAACTGCAAGTGCAAAAGTCAGTCATGCTGATTTCAACAGTGATTGCAAAAGGATGCAAGTACACGCTTAAGTGTTTTCCACAATAGCAAGCTAAATAAACCATCTAAGATGCTGGTCGTCACACAAATAACATGGAGAAATCCATCAAGACTTTTAGATGCCCTAACACATGGTCACAAAAAGAGCAAGAGTGGAATTGTGTAATCTTAGCACAGCAGGTTAAGAAGTGTGCATGTTCCACATCCCAAATAATATCTTATTTAGGAGCGACATCAATCAAGGGTAGACCTCAGGCAAAATCCACGTAATTGCAATGATTTATACCTTTTGACACTCGGGTCTGCTGACACTGGAAAGACAATGTGCATCGGAGCTTGCTGCAAATATCCACTAACACATTTTTCTGGTTTTTTGGGGGTGTGTGTGTTAGAAATATGAAAACATATGTTCTGATTTATAAACTGCAGGTCAAACATGCAGGTGTTAATGGCTTTTTCCCTGAGATTTTCAACTCCAGCCAGACCTGTGTATGAACGACCAATTAAAAAATAGAAAATAGCACAGCATAATGGTGTTCCCATCATCTCATAGTAACAAAATAGCACAGCAAAATTAGAAACACAGACCTTTCCACCAGGACTCAACCTCCAGGTAAGAAAACAACTTGGGATCCTGCTTGAATCCAAAAAATGCTTCTGCTTTGACCTTAAATGGAGTGATTTACAGTAATAATAAATATTTCAAGGACCTTTCCAACTTAAATGGCTGAAAGTTGAAAGTTTTCACTAGTACAGTTAGTTGAATGATTAACTATAACTCTGCTGGTACTAATGAAGGCTGCATAAAGGTTCAGATTGCCTAATAGGTACATTTTTCCTTGTTGGTGTTTCTCCTTGGTTGTTCTGGTAGTCCCTTTGGGTCCCATCTGCACGGGAAAATTTATGATCTTGAGGATTATCCTAAAATAGGGGCCCTATCTACACTGGGCTAGAAGCCCAGGCAGGTAAATACAGGCTTATCATAGTTTCTGGTGTGGTTCAGCTGTCCCCATGACCCAGTGAGGAGCATCATGCCATCCATTGAAGGTGTAGGTTAGGACTTCACCTGTGCTTGCTCTGACAGTCTACATGACACTAGAAGATCAGCCCAGGGCCAGGACTCTGATTTTCATCTGTGGTCACATGAAACAGAGCAAAACACAGACAGAGAAAGACCAAAAGGACAGCCCAAGCACTCCTTTCTTAGGTGAAGCTAGTTTTGAGGGATTGAGCTGCTCTCTAGAGGGTTTTGGTTTGCTGCCTAGAGAAAAAACGCAAGCTATTCAAACCGAGATGACACAGCAAAGTGCTTATGTGCTTAAAATCCTGGGATTCAGGCCTTCATGTCCAGTCTTCTGCACTTAACATTCATTAACAGGTTGCATGTCAATCTGTGTATGCTTCAGATCAATGCTGCCCTGTTATGCTGTGATCAATGATACCCACAACACACCAGAAGACAATACTTGCAGAGGTGCAAAAGAACCATAGAAACACAGATGTGTTTGCTAAAAAGGGCACCTGGAGATTGCCCAGCAGGATTACTGACAAGCCCAGAGCAGGTCAGCCACCAGCTAAAGCCTCCAGGGGTGGTGATCCTACAGCCCTCCCAGGTACCTGCTCCAGCAAAGTGCCACCCCCTGAGCAAAGCATCTTATCAAAAATACTGGTAAGAAGAGACCAATGCATCCAGATGTGGCAAGTACAAACATCTGAAAATTAGCCCAATTTTTCATTGCAGCAGGTGGCTTACATCACACAAACACACAAAGCTACACAACCCTCTGATACTTATTGCTGTGGTGTTTTTTTCTCTTTAAGGCTGGTTAGTCCTTTGGTTTACATAGGCTGAGAAACACTGCCCAAAACTACATGAAAGAAGTCCATACACCATTTCTTCCTGTTTTGGAGAGTATTTTCCCAGCAGGTAACATAATTAAGCGAAAGATTTGTGAAGTCAGCAGGTCAATATTGCCTTGAGACCACAGAATTGTTGAAAATTATTGTTTTAATGGGGATTCAAAGTGGTTTTGCATCATTATATCAATATATAAATCAGCTACACGTTTTAAAAAAATTCAGATGGCCACATAATTCCCAGCAAATCTAGCTTCTAGAAACAGCGTCAGGAAGAAAACACCATCATTTTCAATCCCAGTAAAAACATGGTATATGTGGTAGAAACTATAACCAAAGAAAGCTAGAGAACATCCTTTAAAAACATTCCAAACATCTTTCTTTTTCATGCCATTAGAGATGATTTTTTTTTTTCTATTTCTTGCGAGGCGCTCTGCTGTTTTCCTTACAATTCCTCCGGGACTAGTGACCTCATGAAGAAAAACAACCAGGACAGAATTAGCTTTTATTTATATATTAATAGTTTTACCTCCAGCAGTAGCAGATACAATTTTGAGTCAAAAATCATAATTTGTGAGTGTTTGGATAGCAGCTCTCCTGCAAAGTTGTGGTGGCAGGAATTGCCAGGGAAGGCTGTGTTGCGGTTGCCAATCACTGCATTTATTAGCGATTGGATCCAAAAATTAAGCGCATACTCCAAAACTGATGACAGCCAGGAAGATCCCTTGCATTCCCCGTGTTTTATATCAAACTTTAAACATAAAGTGGAGTCACAGCACAGTGGGAAGCACTGACAGGGAAACGCAAGACAGCAAACTTCTTCCAACAGAAGCTTCCTCAACAGTATTAGTTAACAGGACGGTGATGGAGGTTTTGTGGAGGACTGGATGTCCAAAAGCTCCCCTCCCCACCACCGTGGTCCCCCTGACCAGGGTCAGTTTAGCAGGTGACTGATCCTTGTCCTCACTCTGGCTGGTGAGAGGTCTGGTCCTTCTCCCTCCCTCCCTGCCCAAAACACCCTTTGTGGGGCTGGGAGAGGGAGCCTCCACCCCAAGGGCCAGAGAGGAGGTGAAAAACGATACGAACCGAACGGCAAAAATCAATATTTGGTCAGGCCGAGGGGGGACTATCGATTCTTTTCTCATGATATCCATGTCTCCTGCACTTCCTGCTTCTCCGGGGCACTGGAAACCCAAGTCCCTCCTAGTCCAAGGGTGGCCAGGCTTTGACTCTGCAACATCTGTACCTCACAAGAAGTTCACGTGTGGTCTCCCGGGCCAAGGCTTGTCCACTTGAGTGACAGCAGGGATCTGCTGGCACAAGGGCTACTGGGTAAGCCAGGAGGAAGCGAGACTGTAGGAGACGCTGAGGGCAATGACTTTGGGTCAACACAGGGGAGCACCACATGGAGATGCTGCCAGCTGTCGCCTCTGACGTCTTCCTCATGGCTAAAACCTACACTAAGGTTTTAGCCTCTAACTTTTCATGTAATCCCCCACATCCATTTTCTCTAGTATTTCTTGTTGTCTCTCTTTGGCCCAAAAGTCTTATGTCCTGGATAGAGACAGCCATGGGGCCCACATAACTAGGGGTTCCAGGCATTTTTCCCAATCCTCACATCAAGGAGCACATCCCAACTCCATGTCTGGGGACCCTCATCCTAATTCCAGCAGCCCTCATCCTAGGCCCAGATTTCAACAGGGTATGGGAACTGAGAGATGAGCAGCAACATTCACCACAGGTAATAACACAGCCAAGACCTTATTCTCCTATAAAGCTGATGAACACTTTCTTCCAGTTTCTCCCAGCTCCTGAGGACCTCCTCACGGGTAGCCATGGACAGTACATGATAATAGCCATCATTTGGAACAGCAGGTCAAGAGGGAAATAAAGTCACATCACTGTGTCACTAACCACAGTCAGCTCAGCACCTTAAAATATGGCAATTCATTTCCAGAAAAGTTACTATTTTGAGACCCTTCCTTGGAAAAAGCTAGGGTCTCCCTAGAAGTTACCCTAGATAAAGAGGAGTTTGCCAAACCACACACACACTGTGCTGCTTGGTGCCTTCATTACAATAGTTTTGAATGACTCTGGAAAGCACTCACAAATACAAGGGTAAGAAGAGCATGGGAAAGGTTTCCTCCTTTCTCATCAAAACATTTTGCTCCCAGGTTTAAAAGCAATACTGCTCACAGCAGAAAAGGCTGCTTTTAGCCAAGGCTTACAGAGACCTGCCAGCTGCCTTGAACTCCAGGATGGAGTTTCTTCGTCTCCAAAGGAGAAACTTTCAGCTTCTTGACTGGGCAAAAGGCCATTTTCTCTGGAGCAAGAACGAGGCAGTAAAGCAGCTCTCCATGAAAATAGCTACCCGACACCTATAAACCTAACCCATGTTGAAGAGCCACGTGTATACACAACTACTCCAACAAGTGAAACACCGCAGTGCATGAGTTTTCCTCTCCAGGGAGTACATGGGAGTTCACCCAGAGTTTGAGCCCACAAGATAACCAGACCTCCTCAGCCATCCATACATCACCCACTGACTCCTGGTCTGGTTCACATTGGGAATACTGAAAACTCTTGAATCCTGCTCTTCCACACAGTCTAGATACAGAAGGAAAGAACCCAGCTGGAGGTGGATTTTGCCTCCCAACATCTCCAAAGGCATGCCCAGGCTTTGCAGGCTCTTGGACTCTCTCACTGCTCTGCCCTCAGTCAGAAGGACCTGATCGAGATGGAAGTGGGCCTGGACTCAGCCCTACTAATGCACAAGACAAAGACATGGAAAAACAAGGGACATCATGTTGAGCAGAATAGTGCATCCAGGCAAACACGAGCATGGCAGCAAGAAATTTGCCTAGGAAAAGCCCAGCCATGATGCGACCAGGGTTAGGGACATCACCAAGAGCACCAGATGGCACCCAGATGCTACAGGGAGACAACAGAGACGCAGTGCTCAGATCTACCTCCAAAAACCTGCCCTGAAATGAAATCAGATCAGCAAGCACCTGAACGAAGGCAGCTCCCACCAGTGCTCACACGAACACAAACAAACCATGAATGCAAGTGTCCTTTGCGGGTTGGATCTGGCCAAAACTGCCTTGCAAGGGTTAGGGAGAGTCTATAGAGAAAGCACTCAGCCCTCAAAAAGACAAATATACAACAGAGCTGTCTAGGTGGTGGCTGCCCTTGTTAAACTCCATGGAAAAACACAACTTGTGCAAACCAAATTCCCTCACTAACCTCTTCCCCTTGTTGAAATATTAAACAAAAATAACTTCTCTTTTTATCTTTGAGCCAGTGGGACAAATTCATCATTAAAGAAACTTCACTGAAGTCAACAGGGATATATCTGAGATGAAGAAATGAATTTGACCTATTGCGTTTTGCGTCCTTATGTTCTAACTAATAACAAAATTGCAGAGTTTTAATCAACGGAATTTGAAAACCTGGCCAAAGTGGCTTGCCCTCTTCCCCCCAGCATTGCTATCTGTACTTTCATACTTCTTTCTTTTTAAAGAGTTTTGGAAAATGGCTATTTTCAGTCAATTTAATCGGTAATATTTTCGTTAATATGTTGTCAAAATCTTGACATACAGTTTTCATAGAATATTTGCTCCCAAAGCAGAAACTAAGAAATTAAAAAGAAACGTTTCTATTTAAAAAAATTAAAGTGTTACCAATTCTCACAAAAAAAAGAATTTTGTGACTGTTTTAGGCACACACACATTTGTTAAAATGACTCCAGCCCGAGGATGCCTGGCCTGATCCAAGGATCTCCCTGGAAGGTGCATGGAACGAAGCAAAACAAAGCTGTGGCACACAAGGAGAACCAAAACGCTGCCTCTCAGCCTCGCTGGTGGCTCTTCCCACGGAGCCGGGACAGGCTTCTCCCCGGGCAGACCACAAGGGATTCGGAGAAAGGAAGAGTTGCCAGCAGAGGAAGAGGAAGATGATGAAATATAGAAGCTACTGAAGGCGGTGTTAGGTGGAAGATGCATTCTGTGTCTCGTGTTATATTGCCTGCCTGTCGATTACGGTGCAGCCTGTATAAACACATCATGCGTGCTCTGACAGGCAGTCGGGGTGAAGCAGGGTGTCAGGGTAAAACAGAGGATAATAAAATCACTTTAGATTTATTTCTCTAAATTGGAAACTTCATGCTTACACCTGACTAAATCATCAGCCTGAAACTTTAGCTCGACTCCCACTGAAAAAGTATGAAACCTTACCCCATCTTTGTTTAACAAAGGCCAATCAAGCTCGCCTAATGAATTCTGCAGATGTAGGCGATGGGACGTGTTTGGCCATTTTAATTCTGCAGGGCTTCATCAGACCTGTCTCCCACATACCCATCTTACTCTTTAAGCAACCAAAGAGGTTTCGGTGCTCTCAAAGCCAGGCTGCCCCGTGGGCAGAGGGGACACGTGAGCATGTTATTGGGCATTAGCCATGGCCTTCATAAATTCTAACAAACCTTAAGGAAAGCATCGCAGGTGGCCGGCGGCAGGGTCCAGAGGATGGCAGCGTTCACCCCCATTTCTCCCTAGCCCAGCAGAAGCAGGGCACCTCCACCACCATCCCAGCACCAGCGAGTCTCCTCGCTTGCAAAATGCAAAAGGACCATTTTTTAAAAAAAAAAAAAAATTTAAAAAAATCCAGCATAAGGAGCTGGTTAAAAAACAATAAATCAGTGGTGAAATGTGGATAACAACCTTCTCTGTAAAATCAACATGGATTGTGTTCCTGCAGAGAGCCGTCTGACAGGCTGGTTGAAGCCTGACTGCTTGCAGCCAGATTTTTTTCTTTTTTCCTCCCCCCCCCCCCCCCCCCCCCCCCCCCCAGCTGGAGGAGTATCTTGGATCAGGGGGAGGCGAGGAGGTCTCTTCCTTTTGTACATGGTTCTGCTGTGTTAGAAAATCAATAAGCAAGGTCCTGACCTCAGCATAACTTCAGACATCACTCACAACTCCTTTGAATCTCTTCCCCCACAGAAACCCACTTTTCTTTTTAATGGCACACACCAGAGGGAGTGCTTGCAGGGACGGCAGGTCCTGCTTCAAGATGTGGGCAAAACCCATCTGCACCCATCTTTCCTGGCAGGTAGAAATCAAATTAGAAGAGGAACACACCCAAGGAGGGTGAGGGGAATGGGGTTAGCTGAGGTAGAGCACAGCCCTGCAGGAAATGCCAAAAAAGAAACCATATGGAGCGTGGAGGTGCTATGGATTAATAGTCGAGTTCCCACTATTTTTTTTTATTTTTTCCTTTTCTTGGCGGGCATCAGAAATAAACCACATTCTTTTCCTCCCTACTTCTTTTAGCACTGGGCTATTTTCTGTTAAATCCCCTTTTAAAAAAAGCAAAACAGAAAAACAAGACCACGCTTTGCCACACATTTTCCCTCCAGCCGACTCCTCAGGCTGGCTAAATTGGGTGATTAAAATATAGGAAGGCCTCCAGATTCCCCTCAGGACTGTTTTTAATATCTGTAAAACTGCCACTTTGCCTTGCCAAGGTAAACACCATCGCATGCAGTTCAAAGGTGAGCAAGCCTAAATGTTTCCCTTCGCCTGAAAGGAATCTGCCTTGGGACCCCGCGGGCCGTGCCGGAGGGGGACGCGGCCGAGCCCGGACCACGGCGCGGTGGCCGGAGAGGCATCTGTGTACACAACACTAACTTCTCCCACACAAATACTAAAAATTTCTCATTAAAAATTATTGCTGTGTCAACATGTGAGGCCGCTCAGCCCCCAATCTGGAAAAGACGTTCTGGGTTTTTTTTTTTTTTCCCCTTGCTTTTGCTGGGAAAGTGGCAGTGGGGAAGGGGGGGGGGGGGAGAGAGGGATGGGATGTGAGACCAGAGTCATCTGCTGCTGACTTTGGATCTCTTCTTTCTCCCTTGTCACTCAAGTCGAGATTTCCAACTGTTCCACTTCATCTATTTTAGTTACTTGCTACCCAGATTTCCCCCCCCCCCCTCCTCTGTCGCTCCCTATCACAGAGCTTTATGTTTCTCTCACATGGCTGGGCTGGCCACAGGGCTTGGCCTTAAAGTTGCATTTCCATTTAAAGTAAGCCATCTCTTTTGTCGTAGCGGCTGCAGTGCCTCCAGAGCATGAGATTTACTCTTATCTAGCTCATCTACACAGATACAGCTGTAAATCTGAACTCGCTCTGTCCGTGCTTGGTCCCTTCCACGGGTGGCCAGGAATTCGTAGCAAAACAGCACAGGGACCATGTATTTCAGCAGGACCAGCGAGACAAAACTTGCATCAAAGCCCCATCAATTTAGGCTCTTAATTCCACCCTACAACGCTGGGTGTTATTTTGGCACATCAGAGCAAAAGTGATACCACCACAGGTTTTTAAACAAGCACGGTGAAAGCTGGGAAAGTTTCTTCAGGAAATGAAAAACTGGGATGGGGTTGGGTGGAGAGGGGAGGGCAGGGAACCAGTTGTGTCCTGTAAAACCCAGCAGCCACCCCTGGCTCGAAGCATCCACCCCAGGGACGGGCTGGGTGGCCAGAGGCTCCTGATGCCCCGCTCTCCGCATTCAGGTTTGTGCCGAGACGACATGAAATACAGCAACGTGTAATTAACCTGATGTAATGCTATATATCAATAAGTTAAAAAAACCAACAACTTGCTTTGAGGTCAGGCACCCACACACACAACTCAAACAGTGGAGACCTAATCCAAATTTATTGGAGTTTGAAACAGCTGGACTTATGCCTCTAATACCTTTTAAGTGCCTCTTTTAACAGTGAACTGAGTGTGTCTTTCATTAAGGTGGAGTTGAAAGTATGTTAAGTTCATAAGCATGAAAATAGCCATTTAGTTCTCT
Organism: Scolopax mira; assembly: GCA_004320125.1. Taxonomy (NCBI): domain Eukaryota; kingdom Metazoa; phylum Chordata; class Aves; order Charadriiformes; family Scolopacidae; genus Scolopax; species Scolopax mira. The sequence continues at coordinate 146,450 of BJBW01000505.1, read as the reverse complement.
TGGAGATTAATTCTGCCTTCTAGTTTACTCTCACCAAACCCCATTAATGTCTGGGCTTTGGTCTTTAGTGTCCTATTTGCATAAGCTCTGTTTATTATAGGGCCTCTTGATAATGTGAAAGTATTAAAATATTTCTTTCCCAAAATATAGAGGCATTAATCTTGGAATACTCCTAATGTCCTTAATTTGCCATCAAATCCCACAACAGGAACAAATGCGCTTTCTAATCAGCAATCTTTTCTCGCTTATAGGCCCTGATCCAACAAGCTTTTAAGCAAACAATTTACTTTAAGCAATGAGTAGTCGTACTGGAACCAATGGAACAGCTCGTGTGTTGTGATGGATTGGGGCCATAGAAAATTGCCTTGATGAAAATGTCAATGCTCCCAAGAGCTGGTGAAAATATATTTTTATTATAAACACACAGAGGAACTGTTTTGATCTGAACATTATGGGGAACAAGCTTTGAACCAATGCTTTTTCACGGTCAGACCTAAACAGAAACTGAACACCACCAGGTTGGATGACAGTTTAAAAAGGCAGCCCAGAGCCAGATTGATGTTTGTATATAATGAAATTTAGTATTGATGTGATATGGACACTGTCCAGCCTCTACGACTTGTTAGGGCAATGTACAGAAAATGTGGAGGAGATAAAAATCAAAGGCACACAAGGAAAATAAGTCTCAACACTAAGAGGAAACATTGTTTTGAAGAGCTATTTTGCTGCAAATGTTTTGAAGATAAGCTGTGGCCAGATGTAAAATAAGTGACAATAACGTCTGAGCACCACGCACAGACATCTATCACACTTGAGTTTAAGTCAGCAAATCAAAGCTGGGCCACTCACCAGATGCAAGTTAATACCTGGACATGGGGTCACAGAGCCTTCACAAAACTGCCACTTTGTCCCCATACTAATACATGCCCATGAGCACCAGACAGCATGTGGCCAGGGAGTTTTAGGCAGCATCTTCATCTCCCCTGCCCACAGGAGACTTCAGGTAGGACCGCTCTGCAGTACAAACCGTTACAAGAACGGACATTACATGGCAGCACATGGGACTTGCCAGAGAAGTGATAACAAACAGCAAATAAACCCCAGAGACCAGCACAGCGTTAATCCCAGATTCCTGCTGCAATGGATAGGGAATCACCCTTGTTCTTTCTTTTATGAATATCATATGTCCATCTGTTTGTTGTATTGCCTGTCTATGATCACCAGGGCTTACTCCCACCAGGAACTAACTGCACACAGGTCAGGGGGTTGATAACAGCACCAGATGGCCCCATTCACCAGTACCTAATGGGCAACCAGGTGTCCTTCACCTCAGAGGTTCATCTTGCACCACACCCAGCTTGGCTAAAAAGGGAGAGGGCCAGGAGTCAAGCCACAGCAAGGAACCTCATGGCCAATGAAAACGCAGGTCCTAAAAGTAGAAGGGTGGGAGGGAGAAGCATTCTGGGGAAGGAGTGGGAGCCCTGGCTCAGAGACAGCACAGATCTGCATAAACCAGACATAAATGGTTTCAACTAGTCTGGGTTTGCTGCTTTTTTGGAGCAAATCACCTGCAAACTGAAGGATACACCTTTGCACTGAAACAGCTTCTGACATTTTCCATGAGGAGGACAGAATGTTGTCCACAAGAAGACAGACTAAACAGGATTCGGGGGAACAAAACTGACCACTGTTTCTCACACCACTGCAAAAAAGGAGTCAGTGCTGAAGAGATCAGGCAGCAGGTTTCAAATGGACATTAACAGCAGAAGTCTTTACCAGGACATCGTGGGTATCAAGAAGACCCCATAGCTGGATTAAAAAAAAAAAAAAAAACACAACACACAAGACAAATTAAATACCAGACCCAAATTGACTCCAGCAGAACACAGCCTCCACCTCACCACATTGCTAAGCTACCAACACAGAGGATATGCCAGGGAAAGAATGACTCTGGGTGCCTTCTCATTTTTCCCCAGTTATCAGCAGGCAGCCACAGGCACGGTACTGAGTTGGACACATTATGGACTGACCCAGCACAGAGCATGGTATATTTTCAACCAGGAGGATGCAGCCTTCAAGCACGTCATAGGGACAGGAAGCATCCCAGCAAGCCCACAGCCTAGTCAATCAGCCTCCCACTCCCAGAGGAGAAACCACAGCTGGAAGTGGGAACAGGGGTGGTACCAGGGAAATAGTGAAGGGGAATTGAGGTGGCAAAGTAGGTGGGGAGGTAGAAGAGGAAGCTATGTCCCATTAGTGCCTCCACACTGGATGACTTTGGATGTGGAAAGTTGCTGAACCAGAGGGAACCAGGCAAAGAGCCAGAGAGGAGCAGGCTCTTCAACTTCATCTGCAAGAAAGCCACGTCCTGAGTGCAAATCTTGCAAATCAATTATGCCCACAGGTTGCAAAGGCGGGGAGAGAGGGAGTTAGTTTGTTTTGCTTTTCTTAGTAAACCACAAGACCATTTCCTAGCACGTTATCCCAAGAATGACAGGCAGGGCCAGGGCTGCCGGGTGCCTGGGAAGAGGCTGCCAAGTCCCAAGGATCACCACTGCTAATTGGCTCCTCTGAAACGAGCGTGACAGAGAGCCACATTTTCTCACCCGCGGGTTTCAGGGTTATATTTAACTGGCCAAGGCAGAATTAAATGTCAGCTTGGCTGGAAGGGGAAAAAACAAAACAAAACAAACAACAACAAACAAAGTGAGAACTTGTCATTAAGCCGGGGGGCGGGTGTCAGTGCTAGGCACACTGCAGACGATGCCCACAGACAGGGCTGGCATGCACAGGCAGGCATGAATTCATCCTGTTACAAATGAAAATACACAACCTGAATCCAAACTATGTGTTTTTAAGCAACACAGGGGATTGGGGAAAAGGGAGACAAGATGGTGGGGACCTTAATCCCTTCCAATTTCTTTTGGATGTTCCCACCCCTGCAGTTTGTTTGCAGCCACAGACTTCCACATCCAGCAACACCAAGGGCAGAAATTTCCAGCAAAAAAGGGGATGGGGTGGCAAAAAGAGACAGGGACAGGAAACTTCTCAAACACTTCTGCACTAACAGAAGGGAGAGGCATAGACACTCTCTATGTTCCACTGGGCATACTGGGCAACACCAACTTGCTCCCACTCCAAAGGCAGCACAGCTGTGTGCCCTATCTAGGGTCATGGACTCAGGAAAAGCAAGATCATAAGGATTGATGAAGGGATATCTTAAACCCATGGGAGATTCACAGCTTCACATGCATTAGTTAAAATTAAACTAGAAGTATAGGTATGGTCCTAATTCTGCACTACAGAACCTTCCTTTCCTCTCCTCTACTAGAAACTATTGTTTAATCTGGGTAGTCTCTTCCTCCTCCTATTCCCCAAACAAGAGAAAATGTCAAGTTCTAGGAAAGTAGAGCTACTCCAGGAAACAAAGCATCTTTTCCAAACGCAAGGTTTCACTTTCCAGTTTGAAGTATTCCAGATTAAATTGAGAATAAAACCCATGCTTTTCCAAGACAAAGTAGACATTGCAAATGGAATAATTTGTTTTGAGGCACCTTAAAAGAGGAGAATGACAGAGTTAAACTTCCTTGCACTATTGATTCAGAACTTATTCAGTGGAAACAGGTTATTTTGACTCTTTCATCTTAACCAGGGACCAAAAATTTCAACAGCCCAACAAACCGTTGACACATCCAAATTTCCTTCAGGCTGGCAGGTCTATTTTCTAACCACCCCTTCTTAAATGAAGATGGAAATATTAAGCCTCAGCTCATATGTCTACAGGCTTATTTTCTTTAGCTGCCATCTTTAAAATCTGGAGACCATAAATAGCCTGGTTTTTTTCCTCCTGACTGCAACACAGCCTTTTAAACCAAACATTTGTAATCGTCACAGCTGTAATAAGTACAACATTTCTTCAAAGGGATTACATTGGACTGTGGTTTTCAGTATTGCCTCGTTGTCTGTTGTGAGATCTCCTCACCATAAATTAATTTGATTCTATTATCTTTCCGATACGATCTGCTTTCTGACAGATCAGTTTTATCTTGGCTCATTCCTGTTTCTTATTGACAGCTCAGAGCACTGTTGAAGAGATGTGAGTTATTAATGTTGACAGGGTTTGTAACGGAATATCTTTCATCCAGCAACATATCCTTTGTAGTGTTTTTATTCCCTCTTCTCTGGCTACTTTAAGAGGCTAAACAGAAAAAAAAAAAAAAGAAAAAAAAATCAAACAAGCCATACAGCTTGACTTTCCTGGAACCCTTTTTAGTTCTCTCTGGAACATCTTTCTACATCCACTGAGGATGTTATGGTATAAGGTGTTATTCATATTGGACAAAACTACTAAAACAATAACATACTGAAGGTTAAGTACAGTGCAATCCTGTTGGAAATCCAAGCACTGGATCAAACAACTTAAAAGAAGTTCATATTTTTACAGAATGATGTAATCCTATAATGCCAACCAGCATGAGAAACAGGGAGGAAAATTAGCTAGACAGCTTATGTACCACCCAAGCTTGAGATAACATCTCCCCATGCATCACCAAATAGGAGAGGAGAAAAAAAAAAAAAGGTGGAAAGAGACTCAACCCATTAAATCAGAGGTACTTGGCTGGATCACTGGAAATTAGGCACCTATCTACCCTTGTGAAGGCCTATCCCCGAGTCAAAGCAGGGAACTGAACCTAAATCTTCTCTATCCTGCTTTACGACTATCCTCAGGACACCTTTCCATTCCACACATGATTCATTTTGCCTTAAATGCCTACTAAAGATTTTCTTGAAAACATTAAAACTGTGCAAGGAACACAAGAGAAGAATTAAACTGTCATGCCTCTCCCTTTGCACCTTCTCTGCTGGAGCAAATAAATTCCAGGCACCAAAACTTCAGCAGCAGCAATTGTATTTATACCAGGGACAGCGGATAAAACACCTCTAAATCGGTGTAACTCTCTATTCAGGTTCCCCTGCAAAAGCATTTTACAGCCACCCTGGGTTCACACCGCACAAGATACCAGGATTTACGATTGGGATTTAAGCAAATCTGTAAGTCTAATGAATGGGGAAAAGCTTTGTGTGCAGGGAGCATGACCCCCACCAGCCTCCTCTTGGTTTCTTATCTCTTTTCAAAGTGTATTGTGCTCATGCTGCCAGAGGCAGCAGAGGGTCCAGGTGTCCAGGACTGGCCTAAGTAGTCCCAGAATAGAGCAGGAACTATTCCTTCATCCAGAAAAAAAAAGCCTTAACAGTCCCAGGCTTCCACCTGGAACACAAGGTTTTCCCACTGGTCCCTTACAAGCTTCACCATAAGGAACGGATCCCTCTGACAGCGTGGCAGGAAAGAACTTCTCCTGCCTTGCTTGCAGGAATTCACTAGACCCCGGGCTGTCTTAGTCAGACATGTCCTTACATTGACATTTACTGACAAGGAGTATTTTTTCCTAGATCTTATGGTTTATTTTGACTGGCTTCCACGTTCTTGTCTTACCTCCAAAATGATCAGGCCCTATTTCTTGGTATCTTTAGCAGTAGACTCTTAAAGCTTGTCCAGCTCGCTTTCCAGTGAAGTTAATAGTACCTTCCCCCAATTATCTGGAGCCCTTGAGAGCCCCCTGTTATTACTGGAGTGTTTTTCATTAGCTGTACTGGTTCCAGACTGCAAGAGGATGGAGCTCAGCACAGGAGTCAAACTGTTCTGGACAGAGTGAACAAGAAACCCTGTAACACAATTAGAAGTACCCACAGGGTAACATATAACTTTACTGTCAAGCCCTGAAATAACACAGCTAGCTAATGAAATAACAAAATAAACTTTGTTTTAATTAAAATTAAGAACATTTTATCTCTCTCATTTTAGTCTTAAAACAGGGGCAGTTCAAAAGTCACAATGGAACAAATGAAAAAAACCTTTGCAAAGTGAGGGGCAAGGCATGAGGGCAACGTCACCAGGTTTGGAGCAACCTGCACCACGAGTTCCTGGCAGGATCTTGGTATGAAAACAGCCTGCAGTAGGTGTAAGTCAAGCAGATTCCTAGCAAGGAACTAAACCTAAAAACCCAGAGATGTTATCACAGACTCACTCTACCCCCAGATTCAGACTGAGCAGAGGATATTCCCCCCATCCCAAGGGAGCCCTGCAACTCAGCAATGGGACTTGGACTGCCTGGGAACAACCTGGACCCAAGAAGTATCACCTAAACAAGTGATCACAGACTCTCTGCCTTGTGACACCCTGACCTCTCATGCCTGGAAACAGTAGCTCCACTCCCCATGGGTAGTTTCATTCCACTCAGTCTTCACCCATCAGCAGCAGCTTGGCTGCTGGCAGCGCTCCTCGTTCCTGCACTCCCAGGACACCTGCAGTGCAGTCAGTGACAGAGACTTTGCTACTGCCACCCCACGAACCCACCACGCTGAAAGTAAGCCTGGTAGAAGGCAGTGAGATGCCAGTTTAGGCTACATTGAAGACAGGTCGCACAAACCTCATGCCTTATCCCTGCAGAGCATCACACCAGGCACAAGTAAGGCACACCCAGGTCTGACAGCACATGGCTTTGCTGCTCCTGCCACTATTGAAGCCAAACACCATTTCCACTATTCTCATTTCTCCTGGCCTCTTTTTCCTCCAGCTGATTGTTTCTTAACTTGTTCTCGCAAGCCTTGGAGGGGTCTGGAGTTAGGCTGCAAGAGGGACACCACTGTTCCTCACACTCATAGTTATTCAGCACAGGAATGAGCCTGCCTTGGGACACCCTAGATGAACAAGGTGTGTTATAGAAGCTTTATGCACACAAATGGAGAATTTTCAATGAATTTTTAGAGTTGGGACCATAGAGATCATCTAGTCCAACTCCCCTGCCAAAGCAGGATTGCCCAGAGCTAGAGCATATCACTCAGGACTACATCCAGGCAGGTCTTGAAAGCCTCCAGAGAAGGGGATTCCACAACCTCCCTGGGCAGCCTGTTCCAGGGCTCTGTCACCCTCACTGGGAGGCAGTTCTTTCTCATATTTGAGTGGAACTTCCCATGTCCAACTTGAACCTGTTGCCCCTCATCCTCTCACTGGCAACCACTGAAAAGAGGTTGGCTCCATCCTTCTTCAACCCACCCTTTAGATACTTATAGGCATTAATAAGATCTCCCCTCAGCCTTCTCTTCTCCAGGCTAAAGAGTCTCAGCTCTCTCAGCCTTTCCTCATAAGGGAGATGCTCCAACCCTTAATCATCTTTGTTGGAGAAGAGGGAGAGCTCTTAAAAAATAATAATCAGCTTTCCTTTTTTATATATATAAACATACATTCTGGCAAAAGGTATTGGGGCAAAAAGTATTCCATGCTTGACCAGTTTTAATGAACAATGGAGGTATGCGGAGAGCTAGCCTGTGTGATCAGAGTCTGATGAAAAGCAGAAATTACCTTACCCAGGGGAACAAAATCCTCTTGGTTGAAATCCCAGTTTTGTCTCAGAAGTTCTCCAAGAGATTTTCAACAGTTTCAACATAACCTTTTTTAAAATCAGTTTGATATCTAGTCCTGCTGTAAGTGAGACTTGAGAAACTTTCTGGTCTCTTTAAGCTCCATGTATGTGTATGCCAGCAGTACCTTCACTAGAGATATGGATGAATGCTTCCACACAGGACAAACAGTGAAGTTTCCAGAAAGATTCAATATACATATGTATATTTAATACATGTCATTATAAAATTCTGTGTAGGCTCCAGACCATCACATTCATTCATTGATTCTAGTATTCCCTAGCCATTTTTGTTTGCATAAAAAAGTGAGGTAGAGAAGACAGATCAGAACTGGACTGGAATTGTGTTAGAGCAGGGCTGATCTGCTGGTTGGACTTTTCCTGCTCGCAGAGTGGTCCCTCCATCTGTGCCTGCATCCAGTGAGGGCACAAGTCAGCAATAAACCTTATATAAGGTCCTTATACCCCCTGGTCACCAAGTTTGAATTATACAGCAAACTGCTCTGCAGAAAACATTACAGAATCAGAAGACTAGATGATCATTAGATGATGTTCAGAAGGCAGATGGCTCTCAGCCCATTTAGGAAAAAAAAAAAATCAGACCCCTCAGAATCCAACAGATCAGGCACCCGACCCCTGATTTCTCATGTTATGGACCTGAAATCACCTGTCCAAGCCCAGCAGTTGCCTCACTGCTTTGAGACACACCTACAGTTTCCCAAAGAAATTGGCAGGATCTGTAACCTGCTCTGGAAATCAACACATGCAGAGCATGGGAAAAAAAAAAATCCCAAACCAAAGAGGAAGTAAGATCCAAAGCCAAGAAGCCTGGAACCAGCTGAAATATCCTCCCTTGCATACTGTGAGAGCTCACTTGCTCTGGAAGAGACAAGAAGATGGGCAGCCTTCTTTGGGCCAAAGTTTAGTTAAACTCCTCACCTCAACCATTGGATCCAAAAGCCAAGACCTTCAAGTCGTAGGCAAATCTGTGAGTAACCAGGCAGGACTGTGACATGCAGTTGCAGTGGGGTCTTTGTGCCAAACTCAGTATTGTAGACTAATTTGCTCTTTCTACAAGGTCTAATTGCCAGAAGATCCGAGCTACCATAGAAAGCACAAGGCAATGAAAGATACTTCTAAAGTGACCAATGCAAGCTACAGCATGAGCAAAGCTCTTTAAGGCTCTTTGATGCTGTGGTTGCATTGCTTTCTAATTAAAACCAGCTCAAATTTGCTGTAATCATATCTGTAGACCCGCTTTATGCGGTGTATATGCCATCTATGACAAATATTAGATGTCCATTAAAAGCAAAGAGGCTTCCAAAGCCAAAGCAGGAAAGATCAAGCAAAGAGGTGTGAAAGGAAAAGAGCAGAGGAATAGGAATGAAAGTCTCAGAAGCAAACTCAGGATGTGAAGAAATAAGAAGTGATGTAAAAATAACATAGGAGGTCAATCATCAGTGATACTGTTCAAAATTCAAAACCTACATATCTTAAACAATCTAAACTTATTCAATCCAATAAAAGCAACAGTTCTCATTATACACTTACTATAGGGAAGTATTATTTCTGCATTGGCTTACAAATTGTCTCCCTCTTTCTTTCTCAAACTCATCACAATCTTAACTAATACAAGTAAATCTCTGTGCATGAAATATGAACCACTGGCAGCTCTAAGACTCGCTTTTCATCCCAAGCCTAATGGGCAAAGCACTGTGATTTCATTTCACAAGCGTTTCCAACTGAGCTCAGAGTCAATCATTTGCCAGAGTTTGACTCTTGCAAACAGCCTGCCAGAGCCACTGAACTCACGGGGCCAAATCCATCAATGGTGCAACTCCAGCTAACCCAAGACACTTTAGGCCAGAGACTAGTTTGTTCCAAAACATTAAAAATGTCTCTTCATATCTGTGAGCACAGAACATTGTCATAACACTTAAAAAGTTATGGTATGTTCATTAAAAGTTGTCAAAATATATGTATGGCCCTGCCTGTGCTACACTTGGCTGTGCAGAGGAAGCCAAGAAGTTCATTTACTGGAGCGCTGCAGCTCCATGAGACAGTGTCTGTCCAGTGCAGGAGGACAACCTTGAGGGTAGAAGCTGTGTCTTTGCCTCTCCAGGACACACTTTCTGGTCCTTCAGTAACGCTACCAGGCTCAGTCATTCATTTAAGTGCCTGACCGAAAAATAACCCATGCATTTCTCATCTTAAATAGCATTGTCACTTGGTGTCCCTCTCCAGGAAGGACGTTCTTGAAGCTAGAAGAACTAACTCTGTGGCAAAAACAGGCAAAGAGCTTGACAGACAGTTGGGTATCCCCTGTACCCAAGGGGAATGAGAGATGCCACATATATTTAAATATATTTGCTACTGACAGTTTCAAGTATGGCGAAGATGAGGTGTAAACGCCTACTGATAGAATTAAAGGCTGCTATGAAGGGTGGAGTGAATCAGACCTCAAAGCAGTGGGTCCCAGGGGGAGCATTTCCATGACCGAAAACTAAACCCTTCTGCTTACTCAGAAGAGCTGGATCACCAGTCACTTTCCCCATCTCCAGGAATTTTTATTGTCTCTTGGAAATTTCTCTCTGCAACAACCAGGGAAGAAGAGCCAAGGCTACAGGAGGAGAGACACACCAGCCCTTGCCTGCTCTGCAGGGGAGCACTGCCCCATGGAAGTGTCTATGGATACTGGAGCATCTACAGTGCCCCAGGACCACTGTGAGGCAACTAAGGTGGCACCATAGCTCTGTGCCAACACGTATCAGAGCATTCCTGGAGCATTGCCTTTTACACTCCATACAGGGGCAGAAGGACTCTGTTACAGCCTTACTCAACCCAAGAGAGCCAGATCCCCCACTCCTACCTACTGGATAGCCTCCTGACTGCTCAGCTCCCAAGGGCCATGGGATACCTTGGCCCAAACCCTACACCTTTCTGAGCGGAGTAAAGTCTGGAGCCACCCCCATGTCCTATTTTCACATCATAACCAGGAGGAGACACTTCTCACAGAAATCACAGCAAATGTTCTTTAAAGATTTTCATTTTTGACAAAGCTGCAATTTCCAAACAGGGAGCAGGGAGACAGCAGGAAGTGAATTGTCAAAAAATTCTTGTGGTGTTTTAAGTGCTTTGTTGGATCTGAATGCAAAGAAGTTACAGAAAGGATAAACTATGGACACCACACGACAAAACATATTAGAATAATTTCAATCCTTGGCAAAAGTATTGTAGTTCACATTGCTTTTGATAATATACCACTAAATGTCAGTAAAAACATTCTATGATAGCCTGTGAAAATATCATCTTACAAAAAAATACTTCTTTACTGCTTTCTACTTAACTACTCAAGAGTAGCTAGGTTCAAGAATCCATGAAATTAAAAAAAACCACAAATTGTTCAGAAGATGCATTAATTTGAATATAAAGAGGTGTTGGATTCCTTGTCAGAGAGAAAGACATTTTCGCTGAGCAAAGACGATTATTGAAATTGAAGTCATGCAGATCATACTCTGAATCCAACAGGCAAGAACTTTCCATAGTTACTGCAAGACCATTTTCATAATATGAAGGTGATACACAGTTATTGCATTTTAAGCCAATTATGCAGAATAAACAGCAATATTTGGGTGGATCTGTGAAAGCAAATAACATTTGTTTCCAGAAGAGTTACATGGAGCATTCATTGACTATTCTGGTAGGTACCTCTCCAGTTAGTCACTTTTAAGCAGAGAGCTGGCAGGAGCTAGCACTAAACTAAGGCAGCCTGGCTTGTGGCTTGGTCCCTGTTAAACTGAATAGTGGGAAGAAAGTTAAGCCCAAAATAAAACCAATACAAGAAAAAGAGGCAGAAGCCTTAAATGACAGAGCACAGAGCTCTGATGTCAGTGCTTCCACCTCAGGTGGTCTCAGTCAAAAAAGCAATGGTAACTGAACCGTGTCATAGATCTCATTTATGGGTGTAAGCCCAGGAGAAAAGAGGGACAGAGAGGTTCTCACATCCTTTGGACTCTGGGTCACCAAGACAGCTCTGGATGCAAGTGTGAGCTATCCTGATTTACAATTACCTCCCACAGGGATGCTCAGCACCATACTCCTTAGAAAAAATCCCACAGACACAGAGGGCAGCACCTGGGAGGTTGAAGAGAGCATGAAAACACATACACCCAGGTGAGTGGGACCATGACAGCCCTGGGAAACAGCAGGTTCAGGGGCTCAGCAGCTGCTCAGAGATCTCACAAGCAGAAACGGGATAAGCCCAGAGGGTGTCTCCCAACCATCAGGTTAGTGCCATGGTCACCAGCAGGACAGCAAACAGGAGAAACAAATATTCAACTTTTCAAAGCAAGCTGGAGAATATCCTCAACTTTGGCACATGTGATCTACCAATTACTCTTATTTCTCCATATTTCTTTCACCTAAACTCCCATTCCTCTTCTTGAGATGCCACCAGACAAAAAAAAAAAAAAAAAAGACTGACAGTCACTGAACTGCACATTTTACAAAGCTCCAAGAAGCTTGGCAGCAGACACTGGATGCTCTCAGAGCACTCAAAATTTAGGGCCTGAACCAATTCCCATTGGAGCCTTTCCATTCATTCAAGAGCAGAGGGATTGGGATGGTCAGTAAGAGCATGGTCAGGGGAGGGCAGCTGCCCAGGAGAGTGGGCAATCAGGATACCCAGGTTGCTTTCCCTTCCCTGTCTCCAGAAGGAGAGCCCCAAAAACCCCTGAACCTCCTCACAACCATTCCCCCTTTTCCCTGTCTTTGAGTACAACATTTGGCCATTTCAGCTGCTGCCACTCTGCCCAAAATTCACCCATTTCAAAAGGGTTTCCCTCCCCCCACCCTGCAAACTCAGAGACCAGAGATGAAGCCTGGGAAAGTTCAGCCCAGAAGGGAACATTTTGGATAGGCATGAATATGTAAGAGAAGGGTGTGGAGACTGTGTGTGCTCTGCCAAAACCAGACTGCCCGGGTGCTAATAAAGTCCCATTCGGCATCCCAAACTCCTGGAAAAACCTCTTCAATTCTCCAGGATACTTGAGCAGAGCGGGAAGGTGGGAGGCAGTTAAGCATTAACAGCTTGTGCTACGGCATCGGGACCTCCATCAAGGTCAAAGACGCTCTTTATTCCTGGAACATCTCCAGTCCCTGGCTGCCCTTGAAACCTGGGAACATAGCCACCTTTGCCCCACCTTCCCTGGCCGTGCCAAGCTCAGGCTGGCCACCATCCAGATTTGGGGCCACCAATTCTCATTTTTAAGCAAAAAAAGGGGGGAAAGGGGAGAGGAGAAGAACCAAGACATGGAAAGGTCAAGTGTCTTCGCCAAGGCTAAACAGCACATCAGTGGCGGAGCTGGCATTTGAGCACAGGAGCGCCTGGTTTTTTTTGGTTTTTTTTTTTACGCCAGCGTTAAAACATCCAGACCACCCTGCTGCCTCCGAGACCACACTGCCTCTGTGAAATGTGTGGAAATTCGCAGGCATTTTCCCTGATTTTTACAGGGATTTTTTTGTTGTTGTTGTTCCACACTTGGTTCACAGCTGTTTGCCAAAATCAAATTGCTGAGGTGTTTCTGTCTCTTTAAAACTTCATAAACAGACACTTGGACAAAAACCATCAGTGAATCACAGCTGTGGTGGGGGAGGATTCAATTTAGCCACGAGAAACCCAAATGGAGGTACAGCCTCATCCCTCTGCCATCCCAGGCAGGGGCTCACAGCCCCACACAACCCCACTGGCATCGCCTACAGCCCCTTTGCTTGAGAGGGGTTGGCATCTGAAGAACCAGACTGCTCTTCAATTCCTCACAACAAATAAAACAGCATTTTCCACAATAACCACTTTACTCCTTATTTCCAGTGGGAAAAAAAAAAAAAAATCAGAAAAAGTTCAGGTCCCTTCCTGTTCCAGCGCTACCAGTCTCTGCTGCAGCTTGCCATCCATATTTCATCAGGATGATGCCAGTTTACTTAGTCAAGCACCTGCACCCCCACCATGTTTCACCAGCTTGTCACTTTTCTGCTCTGAGACATGCACAGGCCAAGTGTCTTGAAAGGCACTTAGAAACCCTCCTGCCCCTTCCCAGCATTCACCCCATCCAGGCAACGCACACACTGCAGGTGAGACTTCCTTCCCCTCCATCACACCTGCCCTCACAGTCCCTGCCAATCCCACATCTCCCAACAGACCAAACCCAGGGCACATCAGGTGCATCTGAGTAACATGGAAAGATATCCAAGGCTTCTCCCAGGCAGAGCAAAGCACATGGAGATGTGACTATTTTTTCCTCATTTTAAGAAAAAGAAATATGAAAATCAACAGACCAATGCATCTGCAACCAAACCACTTTCTGCAACTTGCCACCGAGGTTCTGCACAGCAAACAAAAGGTTAAACAAACAGACCCTGAGCTATGTCTCAGGCTTGCCAGATGCAAAAAAAAAAAAAACCACCTTTCAGCCAGTGACATTTCTCCTTCCCCAGCTGTAGGTTCATATTTTTTAATGTCAGATTGCAAAAATAATAAAAAAAAGGAGGGGGAGAGAAGGGCAGGGAAGCAAACATTTTGCTCACAACTGGATGGGAAATGAACTGGAAGCTTGCATTTATGTATGCTTCTCCCTGGCGAAGAGGAGAAGCTGGCTGGTATGTGTAAGGTCCTGAAAACCTGTCCTGACATCAGCAGAAGTGTGACCAGCAATACCTCTCCCGTGCTGGCTCATGCCTTTTCTCCTATCTCACTTCATCTCTCACTAAGCTCAAGCAAGCCCACGCTATTGCAGATTTATCACCATCTGAAAAACATTAAATATCTCAGGGTTTCAAATATTTGCAGACAGCTGAAGAAGTGGCTGTGATGGAACTGTCTCTTTCTGGCATAAAGCTATCAATTTTCCATGAAAGTTGAGGCCTGGATTTTTATTTTTTTTTACCCCTGGTAAAACACTGTAACAAATGACTTATTCCCCTTTTAGCAAATGGAAGGGAAGCGGACAGTCATTATTACCAAATGTGTGCACGCACAAGTAACTAAGGGAAAATAAATCCCATTTGAAGGTTAATTAACTAAGGCAGGGTCACAGCTTGACAATCTGCCCTCAGCAAAGGGGAAGCACAACGTCGGAGGGTCTATGAAGCAGAGCCATAATGAAATGTGACTTGAGGCTTGTCTATGCTGGGAAGTTACCGTGGGGCGGGCTATGGGCTGGATTTATAGTGCTCCACATTTATAGCATTAGACCCTTTGTGCAGACTAATTGGGAAGTAGTTTACCTCATTTACTTTCTGACAAACACTTTTTTGCACAGAAGCCCACAAGAACAAATTGAGCCACATCAACTCCTTGGTTGTTGCCCCCACCACTGGCTTGGCACAGTGACTAGTAAAACCAAGCTGGGGAGGGAGGGGTTAGGAGAAACACCTTCAGCCTCCAGCATGTGAGCCAGAGCTTGAGCTCAGCACACTTAAGTACCCATAGAAAGCCCTCAGGTTTGGACAGAAACAAGCTTTCAACAACAGTCACATCCAGCCTTGGGAGAAGGCTGATGGTGAAGTGATGGACAAACCAAGGTGCATTTGTATTCCCAGCATCTTGTTCAATCCAGTCCTTACCCCATCCCTGCATGTAGCTGTGGCACTTCTCAGTCTCCTGTGCCCAAAGGGGCAAGAAAAGTTCCAATGGTTTAGCCAAGGAGGCCGCAGGGAGTCAGAGCAGTGGTGAAGGCAGCCACAATTTTGGTGCAAAGGCACCAAGGAGCCCTGGTAGAAGGGATCAGGGCTGAACCCAGCCTAGATTTCTTACAAAGAAGTTTCTAAAGAAGACCAGCTGGCTCACTTTCACTCTGCCTGGCTTCTTGGCCAAGCCAAAGGGCACCAAGCCAACAACAGGCCACCTTAGTGCTGAACAAAATACACCCACCACAGAGGTTTCATGTAGGTCAGCTCTTCTGCTTAAACCCTTTTGCCACGCAACAAGGCATGGAGGGAATGTGGGGGCAGCAGAGGTGGGCTACACAAGGCATCAGCTGTCAGAGGGAGCAAGCACCAGAGCTGGTATGGGCAACAACAAGATGGAGCTGGCCAACAAGAGGGACAATATCATGCTCTCAAGCACCGATTGACAGCAATCTAAAGCCATGTCATTTAGGATTGCTTCACAGATGCAGGGTCACACATGCAAAACTAGTCAAGACACCAGATGCCAAATGTGCTGGGGAAGGTCAAATATGCCATCACCAGTTAAAAACAAACACACATCTTCTGGCATTTTGGCCTTTTGAGGCATCATACAAGCAGGGATATTAGCAGATGTCAGGAGGAGGTGGCATGAGAAGAGCTGTCAGTGTGGGATCTGCTGCCAGCCCCTGCAGGGACCTAAAAAAAAAAAAAAAGAAAATCATTTCACCTCCCTGTACTGCTCTTTCCCTGCAATAACAGAAGACAAGTGACATCCTATGGGGGAAAATTTTCAAGTGTTGTGGGGTGGCAGAGCTCTGATAAGAAGCAACTTAAGCCACAACTTTCTAGGTGAAGTGCAGCTACTTTCACACCTCATTTCCCCACACAGCAGAGAGGATGGATGAGTTTCAGGGATAAGCACAAGGTGCAAAACAGCTTTCTGTCCAACAGGGTCTCCAAAACAGTTAAACAGGCCAGCCAGTGGGGGACACACCATACAGTGGGCTAAAAGCTCCCCCTTTTGGGGACATCCCTTTGGAGACAGCTCCAGCATAGGGAGGGTGGTGTCTGGTAGACTTTTCCATATTAAAACTAGAGATTGGCAGTCACTTCTGCTCTCATCTCTCATCTGCTGTGGAGCTAATGAAAGGGGTTCACTATTAACATTCAATCACACACCTCCCCTTGGGGCTTGGAAGTCCACCACCTCCTGTCTGCAGCAGCAGTTTTTTATTTGCCATTTTATCTCATTTTTCTTTTCCTCCTCCCAAACTGTGGATTTCACAAAGCTTCCGAGACAGCTGCTTTACCAAAAAGGAAGTGCTTAAAGCCAGCCTGACTACAAGGTGCGTCCTGCTGAAGGCTCAAGTCAGCTGGCAAAAAGACTGTCTTCTCCCCAGTGACGCAAAACCCAAAGGACGTGGAGATAAAACCATCAGAGAAACTGCTGAAATGAGGAACAGGCACACAGGCCACCGAAAGACAGAGCAAGCCCCAAGAGGCACTGACTAAGCAAAACCATATGGCAGTCTCAGCTGAGCCATCAAGAGATGTGTTCCTACCCAGCGCCTGCTAGCATTGCTCTCCAAGCACCTCATAGCACTCCCTCTTTCAGCACAGAAGCATCCCAAGCGACCTGCCCAGAGTGATAACACCAAGCAAGCCATTCAGCTAAGAACCCCCTGAGTCTCCTATATGGCCCTTTCCTTTCTCTCTCCTCTACCTTCCTTTTTCTTTCTCCCCCTCCACTTTTTTTTCTTTACTTTCCATGCATAAATATCCTTCCATTATGCACTCCTAACTCATCATCATCTAAGACTCTTTACTTTCACCTACTCTTTTCAATTTAAGCACTGAAAAATCCAACATCTCACAAGCTTTCATAATGTTGGCATCATGCAACCAGCACCAACCAGTTCCCTGTGAAATCAATTGCAAGATAATGTTCCATCATCACCCACCAGTTGAGCCCTTTCACTAAGATGCACAAGAAATTTAAGGGAAGGAAAGCCACCAGTGAGAAGGGGAATAAAAACTCTATAGGCTTTTTGTTTTATTTCCGATGGCTGTCTCAAAGTATAGATTCACATCCACCACTGGATATACAGATTTCATACCCATGAAAATGTAGATGGCCCCTTCTCTATGAAAAACAGCCTAGGGAATGAAATAGGTATAAAGCTACATACTCTGCAGGCTGGACCTATGATGTCACAGCCCACCGATGTGTGCATACTGTCATATGTTTACCTACTAAAATATAAATAATATTTTATGTAGGAGCTCATTTAATAGGCAGTGTTTATGCAGAAATGGGAGGGCCTGTTCCACAGGAGAGAGGGAAGGTTAAAAGGGCTGTGTTGCTGCACTGATTTACAGGCTGCCCAATTTAATTAGTATTTGGATATGATTATTTGGGGGCTGTGGGTGGCCATTCACAAGGGAATGCCAATATCATCATTCAAAGGCTTTTCATTTATTTCATGGGCTCATGTAATTGTATGAAGTCTAAGTAAATGAAGCTGCCAAAAACCTATAACATCCTATTCAGGTACCTTTCTATGGCACCTTTACCCAACAATACCACAAAGAGGTAAGAACCTTTATTCCTCAACCTCTAAGGGCAAGGTTGCAACATCCATTTTACAGACACACTCTCTGGGCAACAAAGAGGTTTAGCAGCCTCCTCCAGCACAACGAGGAACATGGCTTCCACCAATGCTGTCCTGATCACACCCTCCCCTCCCTCACACCCCCACCCACCTCATATTTCAATGCTGTATGTGCTCATATAGTCTTATTCTTATTTTAATAACATTAATATATACATTTGAAAACCCAAACCATTAAAAAGTAGTTGGCTCAGACTTTTACTGGAACACGTGCACAAATATGTTGTTTGGATATTTTTACGGCCATTAACTTTTCCATATATAACCCAGACCTCCCATTAGGTGTTGTGAACTGGATCGCCTTTTTACTTGCCAAGTTATATTTCAATTAAATTAAAGTCACCTTTGGTCCTAATGAACCCCTGTTGTTTGCCTAATGCCATGATTAATTCCAGCTGCAAGAAATGGTATTAGCCTGGGTGGGTACATGGTTGAAGACTCTGATTCTCCTCCAAGATTTATGGGTGCAGCTAGGGCTGCACTTAGTGCTGAACTCAGTACTATTGGAGGGATCCTTGACACATCTGAAACATCTACTGGACCCTCAGGAGTCACAGATATGAGAAATTTAACTGTGAGCCAAAACCCACCTATGGGTGGAATGAGGCCTCAGCTTTGCCAAAAGGAAGCTGCCTCAGTGCTGTAGCAGGTCCCAGACTTTAGATGCCCCAGCACTTAAGAGCAAAGGTACATCCAAGTGCAGAATCTCTTTCTGAGCAATTTCCTACAAGGTAAAGATTTCCATGATCAACAGCCACTGATGAGCTTGTCCTTCATGTCCGTTTCCAACCCTCTTTTATCCCACTTGTACTTAGGGTCATCATGGCATCAAACAGCAGAGTCCCACCGCTTTATTATCTCTGGCATAGCCAGGGCACACCATGATGCTGCAGGAGTTGCATCAGCTCCGGCCACCAGATCTACATCCTGACAGTACCACTCCATGAGATCCAAAGAGATCATAGTGACCTACAAAGTTCTTCACTTTTTTTTTATTTTACAGGTGACATTTTTTGTGGCCATTCCCTTCTTCATTCCCCACCCCCTCCATATTAAGGCCATAAAAGTTGCTTCAGTATTCAAGAACATGACTAGATTATCAGTCCTTTTATTAGTGCCAGAGGCAATCTGATACCATGACCCAGCCTGGACACTCACTTCACACCTTCCCAGCTACCATAAGCTGTCCTTAATCACAGTTGCAGAGGCTTACAGAGAAGAAAGGGTACTGAGCAAGTCTGGAACCACAAACTCAGAAAATAAAGCATACATAGCTCGGACTGTCCAGAGATGGAACAGGATAAGAACATAGAATATCTCATATTTTAAAAATTGTGCCTTTTCCTCAAAAAAAAAAATCATCATTACAGTGAAAAACACTGTTCCATTGCCAGAACTCTGCTTTAGGATTGTATCCGTATGAGATGATACCTATCACTGACATCCAAGGCAGTCCCTCCCTGACAATCAACCTACAGGATCAATGCTTAGGAGAATTCTCCTCTATTTAAAGACGAATAAATCAGAAATAGCTCAAACCAGATGGAGTTTAAGATAGAGATGAGAATAACACCTATGCTTTTAGTGGGGCCAGCGTAGCAGAAAGAAATATCAAGTAGTCCAAGGTTCAGAACTGTCTCACTTCATACAGCAGTTCAATACAAATTACCATCTAAGCACAACATTTAAAAACAGTAGTTACACAATTATTCAGTTCCCACGATTTCCCTGGCACCCACCTCACCTGGACCAGGACTGCACTTGAGCAAGAGCAAAAAAGCAGAGCCAAAGTGTGTTACATGTAATTTCACAAAGAAATAGGTTCAATAGGCTTCAGACAAACCCAAGAATAACCGTTACGCTGTGGAAAGTATTTGCCATTAAAACATTTTTCACTAGAAGTGGCATTTCTGAGACTTCTATCCTGCTGAAAAGCAATACCAGCCTCACATCAGAAAGTCTTGAAGAAAAATTTCCATTGCTATAATTAACTTCTCTGTTGAGGTTATATTGTTCCCCTTTCACATAGCAAGTCTCAGCAAAATTTCCATGGTTTAAATGCAGCCTAAAAGGTGTCTTGTTCCATTTTGAAGAGGAACTTGTGGTTACAAAACATCTAGGAGAATTTTAAGCTATATGTAGGGCACAGAGCAAACACAGGGTAAGCATCTACCCCACTGAAACCAAATGAAAGGTTCAACTCCTTCTGTAAGCCAGTTTTGATGCTGAAACAGCTACAAAGTACTATTTTTTGTCCAACAGACCACAGAAGAGTCAGAAATCACGCAAGAACCAGGTTTATACAGCATGTTCTTTCTCTTGATACACCTTTTCTTGCATCCTGATACATCTTCATTACTGACTTGCAAAATAAGATGTGAAGAGCCTTTGAAATGAAGACAGAGCCTTAGACAAGAAAGCTAGAAGGAAATGCAAGAAGCTCAAGCAAACTGTACCCCCGCTGCAGCCAACTTCTGACCCAGCTCGGTTTCAACTCTGCTGTTACCAGAGAAAGGACAGAGAGAGACCTGTTTGAGAGACCTCAAACAAAAATGGGTATTGGTCCCAGCAACTGCAAATTCACCTTTTCCAGACAGGTACAGCCTTGAATGAGATCCTGTTACTTTCCTGATTCCCCCCACTCCCCCCCCGGTTTTGGGTCACAAACAAATGCAGATTATCAGACCAGCCACTACAGGAACCTGCACCACATGACACATTTCTGTAAAGTCTTCTGGTTTGTGTTTCAGAGATGTGAAGGGGCAAGTTACTTTGAAGGTTACCTCCAAAGTAACACCAGATCTTAACCCAGTTACTCCTGCATCGAGCCCAGTGACTTACAGACAGAACTTCTAAGAGAATACTCATACTGATTTTAAGATCAAAGATGAAGATTCCATTTTTTCTCTTTGCAGCTTGTTCTTCATTATTTAAAGTAAGAAGAATGTGCCCTAATTCTACTTCAAATTATTCAAGTGCTATTTTTATTCATCCCCAACAAGGACATTAATTAGCACATTTTCTTCTGGTGATAGCAGTCCACATACTAGCAAAATCATATCAACTTCACCTTCAAGAAAAATATTTACCTTTATTTCTCTTAACCTTGTGAGCTAACTCTAATAACATTGTTACAATTATTCTGTTCATTTCTCCATCCCCCCTAAAAATGTTGAACCCATTCTCACACTTTTTCTATCTTTTGATTAGTCTTTACTGAACTTAATAGAGCTGCTGTGAATCGGATGGGGAGGAGGGGGAGAAACAAAGGAGAAAAAGAAATCAAGCCTAGTTTATGTCCCTCAAGACAAAGGAAACAAAGTTCAACTGTCCCAGGAGCATGGAAATACGACCAGCTAAACACCACAAAGAGCTCAGAACCAAATATCTTAGGCATGCTGCTGGCTGGAGAATCATTAGGACATCAAGGAAATTAGAGACCATTTTGGACAGGAAGATTAGAAGTGAAGGTTGCCACAATGATTTCACTGGATTCATTGCTCAGGAAAGCCTTATTTTCCTTTAAAGCAGAATCTTCTTATATTTCAATAAATGGGTCAGAAACAGCCTTGCCATTTCAGCTGCACATTTTGAGGATACAGCTTGGAGCTCATATGTCAGAGAGCTGGTCAAGAGACCATGAAGCAGCAGATCTCATTCCTAGCAGAAGACAACCTGCCTAAGTACAAGGCATTATCTCAGCTCTTCTGCTCCAAAACCAAGGCCATCAGATTGGTGCTCAGCCCCCCTCCACCCCCCAGACCCCATAATACCTGATCTAATGCTGCCTCCCCACATCAAAGCGAAGCAAACTTGAGTAGTGCCCATTTTTGTGGGCTCTGGCTTCCAGACTCTGAAGTTGATGGTGCCAAACACTGGGATTCTCTTTGAAAAGCCATGTCCTGTTTTGCTACTGAATCATGGCCCAGCAAAACTCAATCTTTGACACATGCCCCTTCTCTCTACCACTTATATGTCACTGACACATATAATTAACACCAGGTCAAACATACCACTCAACATTTTAGAGAATCTGGTTTCAGCTGCTGCAGTGAAGCTCTTTGATTGTGCCAAAGGCAGGTAACAGACACCAGGACATAAAGCAAGGTCAAGAAATATCTGCAGAAAGTTTTTCACCCAAACAGTGAGCAACTGAAATGATGTTTATAGCCCTAACTAAAGGAAAAAGGCATTGTTTAGGATTATTGCCTCCGTATTGGCATAAAACCAGTTTACACACAAGAATAAATGCCAATTTTATATCTAGAATAAAATATTACACAGGCTTAAATGATCCCCAAAACCATATAAAAATTGAGCCAAAAACTGAAGACTGTTATCTTGACCCTCACAGTTAGTCAAGGAGACAAATCACCTGGGGGGAGGTGGGGGGGGGGGGGGGGGAGAGAGCAGCACAGAAAATCAACCCAATATTCCTTCTAGGTCTGCTTGAGTCCCTCTGATGCATCTCCATTCCTTAACAAACAAAATGCCCAGTGCCTCATCCAGAGACCTGGACAAACAACTGAGGGAGAACATGCTAGGAAATCTCAGCAGAGCAGGAAGTTAACAAGAGAAGCAGATGCATTTCCCAACATTTAGTAGCTTCAGTTTGAAATTTATTTTCTTTTTGTGTCATTAGACACTGCTCAGCCCCAGGATTTCATGCCAGATGCAAGGATCACCTGGTAAAGTCTCTGCCTGGAGCTTCATGGACAGGCACATTAGATGAGCACAGCTTCTGCTCTACTTGTGGTCAAGCTCATCCAGAAAAAAGAATTCCCAGAAATCCCAAGTCCTGCAAACACATCTTTCCCTCAGAGGAAAATAAATATTTTCACAATACTTTCTCAGAGCCAAAATACCTGGTTTGTTGAATTAGTGTTGATTACACTCCCTGTTACACCTGATTTCCTTCACAGCTCATTCACCATCCCCCAAAAAACACCTGTAGCAAATTATCCCACCTGTCCTAAAACAACACAGCTGATTAACAAAAAACCCCCTCAGACTTCAAAACTCAATTTCATATGCTATGAAACACTACTTCAGCCACCCTGGACCACTGCAAGCGAATTGCAGACACATAAGTGTTGCCCAGTAGGTTTGCATAAACCATAAAACCTCAGATTCTGCAGATGACCTTCTACTATCCCACCAGCCTACACTACATCATGGGACAATTTAGCTAAGAACACAAATACATCCAGTCCCTCACCTTCAGAAGACTTCCAAACACTGTTTTTAAAGGCCCACACGATGTAACAAAACAAAACCAACATTTCTTTGCAGCAAAAAAATAAAATCCACCTTCCAGTAAGATTTACTTTTGAATACAAAACATAAATCAAAACAAATTTTAACCTTCTGTTTGACAATACAAATAAAAGTAACTGCCATCCATGTCACATCCCAGTCCTCAAACCTAGAAGTCTTGTTCATCAAATAGACACAAAGTTGGCCTAAAGTAGTATCACAAAGAATTTAGCCAGAATGAGTTTGTGAAACACCACAGGAGAAGTGGGGGACAGACATGATCAGGGTAAAATCGCGGAAGCTGCACAAAGCAAAACCAATTATTTATAAAACAAATCAACTTCACCTTTAGACTCATCTCTCTCCAAGAATAGTAAATATTTCTTACCTGTGAGTCCATGACAGATGGAGACACTTCAGGCAGAGAAGACGAGCTGGCTGCCCAACTTAGCTGGTGGAGCTGCTTCTCTTCATTGAGAATAAAACGTGCTCTGTGTCCTTAGCTTGTAATCTGGGTACAAGTTTACAGACAAGCACTGCTTTTCTGTTTGAACATTGATCCCAACTGTTGGCACCCCAGGGAACACAAGCAGAAGACAAAGTAGGGACTCATCATAAGCTGCTCAATGTGTTCCCCTCCCTCCAGCCACCAACCATCCAATTCTGTCAGTCACTAACATCTTTCTAAAGCAAGTCCTGGTGGGTATATGGAACATGGACTGCCCCGGTAACAGAGACTAAAAAAATGCAAGAAACATCTCCTTGCAAATAGGTAGAAGAATCCAGAGCAGGTTCTTCCCTTTCTCTCATGACATCCCAGATGGAGTCTCCTCTTGGAGATGGAGGTTGACACTTCAGGCAGATTTTGTTAGCTAACGCTTTTCACCTGGGATACTCATAACTAAGCCCAAAATGGATCTGCTGGCAGTGCTCACTCCTTGCTGTCATATTGCTGGCCCCTGGCCATACCCCTGAGCAATAAAGCAGACAAAAGCACTGAGAAAATTATGGGATGAACTCTTGGAGCAGCAATAGGCTCGTGGAAGAGTTACAGACCCTTCATTTGCAAATCAGTTCTGGCTGACACTACAGTTAACTGGGCCACAGGAGCCTTCCTTCTCCAAGAGGAGAGACAAATTAGCCCTATTCCCATTGCTTATTTTTCTCATGCTCAGCACTAAAAGTTTTATCCAGACTATAGTTACTTCATCATCAACTTACAGCACAGGCAGGCTTGGAGGATCATCAGGAAAAAAGGGAATGTCTCTTCAGCAACATTGCCCCACTGCTCTACCTAGGAAAAAAAAAAAAAAACATGAGAGTTTTCAGAAGGTAATGGAAGGACTTCTGAGCATGCAAGACAAATGCATGCTCAAATTTAAGACCCTACAGCTAAACTACAGATATTTCACCAAAGTTGTTTTTGAAAAGTGGAAGGCTCATTCCACCATAATGCAACTGTTTCCATCTCACATACTTCAAGAAGGAACAACGTTTACTCTATAAAAACTGATTTATAAACACTTTTATCAAAAAGACATGGCAAGAGTGGCTGATCTTTTCATATCACTTTTTTTCCCTTCTCTCCCAGCTCCTTTATCTTCCCACTACCATTTTAGTATGGAAAAAGAGGAAATACCAGTTACACACAAAAAGCTCATACTTTTATTTTTTTAATTCTATTAAAAATAGCTTCAGAAAGCAAGTAAAACATTTTTTTCTCCCACAAAAAACCTCAAGTTTTTCCAAAACAACATTGAAAAAACCCCTCCAGCCAGCTTCCCTTACTCAGTATTAACCTGGCTCTCTCAACAATTAGGTCTCCACATTCAAAACCCTTCTAACAGAGGCATAACAAACCAACATTAAGCTCGTTTATTGTTACTTGCTAGCTCAAAAAATTTCTGCTTTCCAGCTAAAACACCAGCCTGCATTCACTGCCTCAGAAAAGCTATATCTGAGGTCAGGAGCCCTAATCTCAAAGCCCCCTTTAATTTTACAATCAACAAATCCACCACTGGGGAATATCACAGCGATTATTTTTAAGAGCAGCAAAGTGAGATTGCTTGCCTAATTGGAGACCAAGCAAAAGAAAAACTTGCACAGGGCTTGCCACCGGCCTAAGCTTCCTAGCCTTTCCCCTCGAAGCAGGGCACACACCTCCATCCTCTTCCTCCTGCTCAGCACCTTGTGCTGCAGAGCAGAGGCTGCTGCAAATAGAGGGCTATTTATGGGAGAGTGGGGGCTTTCCCCGCCCCCTTGGGCGGGGCTTATTGTGACGAGGAGGGACCTGTAGTGATGTGTTGGGGCTAGTACACACAGAGGGTGGCCCACCAAGCTGTGATAGATAATGCTGGGGGGAGAGGGAGCATCGCTGCCCCGGCTCCAGAGCAGTTCTTGAAGTGCATGGGCCAGATTGATGGCACCAACTGCCCTTTGCGTTGAGGACAAAGCTGGGCTGGATGCCGGAGGGCTCTTCAGTGCTTCACAGCAATATTTGGCCCAATTTGTTGCCTCTAAATTAGGGGGTGCTTGGGATGATTCCTTGGCCAGGATGTTTGTCTCAGCAGCATTCAAAAAATAGAGGAATTCAAGCCAACTCCTGCAACAATTAAAGGCTCCGCTATTATGCCCAGTAGAATCCATGCTAAAACTTCCACCGCGCCTTATCCAAGTGCTGGCCTAGGAAAGAATTTCCCCTTCTATAGTCTGTAAAATCTCAGTTTTAGTCCACAAGTGCTGCAGATTTATCGGAAGAGGTGGGAAGCATCAAGCATACCTTGACTGACTCTCCCTTCCACCCTGGGCGCCGACTCCCGCTGTGTTTAAACTAGGTTGGCCACAAGCCTTCTGGATGCAAGCATGGAAACTGCTCCATGGTGGCTGAGGCCTGGCCAGGGCTTTGGTAGGCTCTGTGTGATATTTCTGGGGTTTCCACCCAGAAGGGATCGTTAAAAGCTGTGCTTTTCAGCATCTGTGCTAGGAACTGGGAAATAGAGTGCTTCCAGGCTGCAATAGCTTGCCTAACAATTTCACGTTCCAAATAACAGGGTTCTGACTCCTCTGTCCCCAGAAGCAATGAGCAGACATAAAGGTAGAAGGACCAAGAGATCAAAGGGGGCTCCTTCAGCTCCACCTCCTTGAAGCTGTCCTGTATAACCCTGAATTAAATGATTTTGGTGTCCTGGCACACATCAGCTTAGGCACCAAGAGGGTTTCCAGACAACTGCTCTTGTCCTCCTGAGAAAGCAGCATCTCTGACCTGCTTTGCCCCTAGAAATACTCCAGCCAAACCATGCATGAAGGCAGAGGAGTATCTGGGATGTTCAGAAATTAAGTGACAACAACTGGTGCTATAGCTAAACCTAAAATTCTCTTTTCGTTACAATAAGCCTAAATAAAAAGCTTGATCTGCCTGAAAAAGCACATATCTACTATTTATATATATATGTTGTCTGTTCCTAGAATGGTGGAAAAAGCCACTTTGCTCCACAACTCCCTTGTAAGCATTGTGTCCCTCTGAAGACTGTGTCTAGACTAAGTCAATTAGAGCCATTTATTTCCCATCTATGCATCAGGCTCTAACGAAGCCAAGAACAGCTCAGTGTTACCAGAGTCAGAGGAGACCAAGGATGCCTGTTGGTGCTTGCCCTCTGCATGATCTCAGAGCTGTGAAGATGCCATGGGAGACATGACCTGTGTGGAGTGGGAGAGGAGGCTGCAGGCAGCAGGACGATGGGGTTGGGGCGGGAGTGGGCGAGGACAGAGATTGATCTCCAGCTTCCACTGTACCTTTGCAAGAAGCTCCCTGACTCATGAACCAGCCCCGTTTTACAGGCATTTGGTCATCTTCATGTTATTTCAGGCCCCATTTGCTAAGGCACAGTCAGTGTCCAAATAGTATTTTTTACAACCAAATGTAAACCCACAAGCCTCACCACACACAGACACAGGTTTATTGGAGGGTGGTGGGAAGAGGATCGGGTCCTTGACTCACCCCCACATTTTCCTTGCTTAACGTGGGACATGTGTTGCTGCAGCATCCCTACATCCTTCCCCCAACTCACTCAGCCCTGACTGCAGACATACAGTGGCTCAGCTGGGTTCTGGTGGCTTTTTTAGAAGATCAGAGGGTTCATTCGAGGATATCCAAACTATCTGAAACATACTACCCCGATCCTTTATGCTTGTGGCTTGGGAAATACTAATGCCCTTTCCCTACACACACACAGATGTGGAGTCAGTCACTTGAATGTAGCTTTAAACTGTTACTGTAGATGCATCAGCTTTACTGGTTTCCCTTAGGCCTCTACCTCATCGTGTCTCATGCAGCCCCTGATCAAAGCCAAGGGAAGGATAAACAGCACAGACAGTCTGGAAATGCTGGATATTCCTCCACTTTCTGCATGACCTCCATGGGCTTGTCTTCCTGGTTTTCATAGCTCTCCCTGGGCTCGGCCATTCGTTTCATTGCTCCATGCTTGGCCTCTCCTCCATCCTCCCCATGACTCCTCACAGCCGGGGGTCACTGGAGCTCAAGCTGCCAAGCTTCCCCAAGACCCCATCCCTCATTCCCAACCCCTGAGTCATTTCCTCTCCCCAAAACTCACCTTTCAACTTCCATTTTTCATTTGCTTATGATTTTCTCTCTATCTCTGTAAGGTTTTTTGCTCTACACCATTCAGTCACAGCCGTGTTGGTCCAGGCAGGAATGTTGCTACTGGTTTCATCAGGAAACAGAGGGGTATGAAGACTTCACATAAACACATGGGCCTAAATATGCCCTCCGTGCAACACAGTGCCAGCCCCTGTGGAGATGAGTTGACCTGCATCAGCTGAAAATCTAAGCCTTCTGCCGTGGACACTTGGAGTTTCTTTTCTCCCAAGAAATCATCATTATTGGATGATCAGAAGTTGGTTGGAAATGGAAGCAAATCCATCTGAAAAAAAAAAAATTCAAATTTTTTCTCATTTCATATGCTTTGAAACTGTCACTTCTTCTATGATTTTTCATCAGCACTTTTTGTTGAAATTATTGTTATTTTTGGAAACCATCAGAAAGATGGCTTTTAGAAGATAATGTAGTGTCTGGCCAATAACAAAATTCCTATCAGGGTTTCAAAGAGCTGAGTGAAAGATGACCTCTAATTTCATAAAAAAATATGAAAATATAATTAGTGCTAATATGGTTTCATAAAGTTTTATTTTAAAGAAGCTTTAGAAAAACACTTTTTGCCCATGGAACACCATAAAATTTTAGCTCATCATAAAACCACACATGCTGAGTGTGGGGGTTTTGCCATCCTCAGCCCCTGGCAACCAGCACCAAAAGTCACAGATGATAGGAGAAGGGGTAATGTCTTCAAGTTGCGCCAGGGGATGTTCAGGTTAGATATTAGGAAATATTTCTTTACTGAAAGCGTTGTCAGGCATTGGAATGGGCTTCCCAGGGAGGTGGTTGAGGCACCATCCCTGGAGGTATTCAAGAGACAAGTTGACATGGTGCTTGGAGATACAGATTAGTGTTGGGTTGGTCTTGGTTTGGGTGTGGTGTGGGATTTGTGTGGGGTTTTTTGTTTCATTTTTTTCACTGGTTGGACTACATGATCTTAAAAGGTCCCTTCCAACTTAGGTGATTCTGTGATTCTGTGAAAAGGGCTTCTGAATGTCAGGGTCCATCTGGAGCTTCTGGCTCTGATGGACACATCCCCTATGGTTCTTGTCTCATTTAAAGCATTGTCTCTTATGTGGTGTCTTCATTAAAGCAGTCCTTATTCTTCTTGCACCATGACAAGTATGAATGGGAAAGTCCCATGTGGAAGCAGTGAATGTTCAACCACAGGGAGCAAAAGCATGGCCAACCCCAGGATTTTAGCAGATATATATATATATATATATATAATAAGACATACCTATCGTCAGAGCAGAGATAGTCCAACAGTCACCATTCAAAATGTCACTCCTGGTTTCAGCATCCTCCTGCAGGATGTTAGCCAAACAAGATTCTTCCTTCTGGGGTTCTCTTGGGAAGGTCACAGCCTCCATCCAGACCTCTCCAGCCAGGTGTCTCTTCCAAGGTTCACAGGGCAAAGACACATTTATGAAAACACGCACCAGGGGTTGAATAACCACAGCCATCCCAGGAGATAAGAGCATCCTTCTTAACTTATGCCACCCCCTGACAGCAAGCTCAGATCCTGCAGATGCTGCTTAGAGCCATGTTCACAGGCTAGGAATTACAGCACGTGCATGACCTGCAGTACAGACTTAGATGGCCACCAGCCCAGCCCCTTGACCAAGAAACACCAGGCTGTATCAGGATTGTTTCTCTGGCTTGCTGGTAGCTCGTGGACACCTACTTATTACACCAACTCTCCCCAAATGCACTCACACAGCACCTTCCCTAATGCAAAGTCCAACCCTTTGCCAGAGTTTGGTCCCTGACCGTGCTTGGATTCTCCCTCAACTACCAGTGGGGAGTGAAGAATGAGCCCTGACAGGCACAGGGGACCAATCTCCCATGGGTTGTCCCCTCCATCCCTGGTGACTGTGGGCCTGTGACAAGGGGGATGACCCAGGGAACAAGGGACAGAGAGGGCTTGGGAGGGCGCTCTGGTGCCTGCACTCACCCCAGGGGAGTCCAGTAGCACAAGTGCATCTTGCCCATCCCCAGTGCAGTGAGCAGGAGATGAATTACTGAGGACAGCTGAGACAGGAGGCAAATGGCATCGCACTGAAGCCGAACAGGGCCGGTGACTGTGCGCTGTGGGATCCTAAATATTTGGAGAGCAAAGGTCAGAAGAACAGGACACTCCTCAGTGATGATTTTCTTCCCGCCCCCACAGTAGGGACGTGGGGCTGCTATGCTTGGAATGACCCCGGGCACCAGCCACAACCAGTGTCCTGATGGGTCTCAGGGCTCCGGTGGTACCCACAGGGCAGGTCCTTGTTCTCCTCCAGGTTTCGATTGCCACCAGAGCCCGGTCAGTATTTATGACAGACCCGATGTGGTACAGTGTGAAACCAGAAGAAAAGTGCCCACCAGCCATGCCACATCCTCAATGGGGCATGGTGGGAGCTGCCACTAGGCGGCCAATCATCCTTGCCACGTCCCCCCCATGCCCGCTGCCCAGGCCACCAGCCGTTGCCAAAATAAACACTCAGGCATGGCAACACTGACATTTGCTTCAGGCGAACAGGAGCTGGAAGGAGGCAGTCACGTTATTTTTTGCTGGCTGGTCACGAGGTAGGAAACAACCTGCTTGATGCAGGGTGTTTGGGATCTCATCTGCCCCCGTGACTTTGCGGCCGTCCCCTGCGTGCTCTGGCTGACCCTCTCTGCATGGACCTCATCCAGCTGAACCCATCACTGTGCCCCAAGCCTTGGCAATGCTCCCAGATGTCTCTGCAGGGTTAAACATCTCCTGTCACGCTTTGCTGTCCCCACGCCAGAGCCGGGGAGGTCCCCAGGGCAGCAGCCCCACCAGAGAGAGGGTTGAGCAGGGCACAGCAGCAGCAGGAATGGCCCCATCAGACAAGGTACAAACAGTCAGCATGCAGTTCATCCCTCCCTCTGAAAGATCATCCCTCCACCAAGGGGTCACAGCTCTGCCTGGTGACGGCAGCAGCCCCCACACCCGGCTGGTGGCTATCGCTGGGGAGTAGGCAAGGGCGGTGAGCTGGGATTTCACCTGCTGGTTCTTTTCATGCTGGAGGAGGTTAAAAAGGCATCTCGAGGGAGGTTAGAAGGGTGAAGAAGTTGAGCCGAGGGCCCCGCCGGAGGGTGGGAAGGATCAGTCCATTAGATCAACACAGAAAGTCTTTTTCCACGGATTTGCTGCTCAGTTGTCCCGTAGATGAGCAAGTCCAGCTGGGAGCAGGAGAGGCAGCCCTGTCACTTGTCATGTGTGCAGACTTCTCCCCCAGAGCTGCTGCCCTGGCTCCTTCCCTCCCCCAGAGGCTGTAGGAGACGTGCACACAGAGGATCCCAAGGCGGCTCACACCCCAGCCCACCCACAGGAATGGGCATCTGTCAGACCTCTGATGGAGAAGGGGACATTGGGACACTTCACAAGGGAGAGGGAGAGGTTTCAAGATGAGGACACCCACCCCCAGGTGCCTGATGATGCCACAGTTTTTCTCACCTGTCCCAAATCCCTATTCCCATCTCATCTCGGGATTTGGGAATCAGGTAAAAATCAGCTGACGGAGTGACTGGGATTTCCCCTGGAGGCATGGCTGGGGAGTCCCTGGAAATGTGGTGCCAGTCGATTTTATTCCGGGAGAGATGCCAAAGCTGAGCACAGCTGCCGAAACAGGGGGTTTCCTCACGAGCACGCTGCTGTCCCGCTGCCCCTGCCCTCGGCTGAAGGCTGCGGGGAAAGGGGGGAGAGTTTGTACATCCCTCTCCAGCAGCCCAAACCCTCCCCGCATGGGGGAGAGGCATCAACCCCCCAACCCCGCCACAACTGCAATTCCAAACTCTCAGGTCTGGGGCTGCTGTCACACTCCTTAATTACCCAGCTAATTCAGCTCGGTGCATAATGAAGGGATTTATTTCTCTGGTTATTGCCCCAGCCAACTGGAAACAACTCCCACATTTTCAAGCTGGTCTGTGTGTGAAAGGACAAGTTGCTGCAGCAAAAAATCAGACTATTGAATCGCACCCCTTTTCATGAACACAGAGCGTTACCAAAATGGACAGGGACCACAAGGCTGAGTGGGGAAACTGAGGCACAGAACAACAAAGTGGCATCCCCCAAGAGCAGACAGCATCTCTTCAGCCTCATCCCCAGGACCACCCTGATCTCCCCCTTGGCAGAAAGGCTGGACAATGCTCTTGCTGAGCCATCCCCAGGTCCTGTCCCTTGGACAGCCACAGATTTGGTCAGAACAGATTTGGGGGGGATACTGAGGGCACACAGCCCTTGAGGCTCGGGCTAGTGGCGCAGATGAATTCCTTGAAACCGCTGGATGCTTCTCGCAGCTGCAGAACAAATTCAACAACAATACTATGAGCAATGCCTTTTTAATAGGCACGAGGTGAAAAGAACCCAGCGAGTCAATATTTGTGGACGAAAACAAAATAAGCCAAGCTGTTAGCACAGAGGAATGCAAGAGAGGCCGGGAGGCGGCTGGGGTAATTATTATTTCATCTGCCAGATAGCCCTGGGTCCTGCCCGCTGCCTCCTTCCCCTCCTGCCCACGCTGCCTGTGCCGGAGGGAGGGCAGGGGAGAGGGGGAGATGGGGCAGAAAAGAGCAAATGCTTTGGCTGCGGCAGCGTCGGGCGTGAGGCTGGGGCTGGCTCAGGGCTCCGGCCGCCGGAGGCTGAGCGCTGCCCTGGCCCAAGTATTTAATGTCAGCGCCTGGAATGTGCTTAACACAACATTTTACAAGGGAACATTAGTCAAGCATCCGCACTGACAGAGAGGGTCAGCGATAAGGAGCCGGCGCATGGGAGCTGCAGGGAAGCAGCTCTTGTTTCAGGCAAAGGAGGGCAAGGCTTGTGGACATGGGGCAGGGGCAGGCTGGGGGGGAGCACAGAACAGGTCAAATAGCCCTGCTTTCTGTCTGGCCATCCCACCAGCCATCATGTGGGGTGACGGTGTTATGCCAACGGCTGGGTTCTGCTTCCCACGCCCCCCCCCCATTGCATGTGCTGCCCCACAGCCCTCCTCCAACCCCTCTGCAAGGTGGGATTTGAGGAAACCTGTCCAAAAGCCATTCCCTGCCACACGCCCTTGTTTGTAGGAATACCAGTGTTTGGCTGTTTGTGGGTATTAGGTACAGGTGGGAGCTTCTTGATGGCACAGCTGAGAAGCAAGAGACCCTTGCAGCAGGGTCTCTCGAGACAGCCTCTCACAATCAGGACACAGCAAGGAACGTCCATTCTTAAACAGCTGGAGGGAGACGTGTCACAGCCTGGAAATCTCCCAGAAATCAGGCTGGTGAAACGTTAGTCAGCTTCGCCTGCGCCCTGAAAACGGCACCACCCTCCGTCTATTCCTAGAGCTATCCCTGTCCATTAGCCTTCTTGGCCCCCAGGCTTAAAAAAAATCCCCCAGTGTCATGACTCCTTAATAAGATGTCATCTTCAACCATGACAAACACGAGCGCTCAGTAAATAATAGCCCGGCCGTGTAATGTCATGCCTCTCCCATCTGTTGTAGTAATGACTTTGCCTCTCTCACCTGCCACCCTCTCCCGGCTGCCCTGTGCCCGCAGAGGCCGAGCCACGGCACTGCTTCCCC
Organism: Scolopax mira; assembly: GCA_004320125.1. NCBI lineage: Eukaryota > Metazoa > Chordata > Aves > Charadriiformes > Scolopacidae > Scolopax > Scolopax mira. The sequence goes on along the minus strand of BJBW01000505.1, from coordinate 113,107 downwards.
AGCTGCAGCAGGGGCTCGGCTGCCCGACCCTCCGACAGCTGCTGGGCTTGTTTTTGGGGCGGGCAAGGGAGGAGATGTGCTCGGACACAGGTGGTGGGGCACGATCCAGCACCAGAGAGGGGGAGCATAGCCCTCTGGCACCTGGCCACCTCGGGGGCTGCAGAGGAGCTTCCTCGCTTTCTTCTCACTTTCTTCCTTATTCTCTCATTGTTTTTTTTCTTTATATCTTTCTCTTTTTCTTACTATCTTTCTCCTTCTGCCTCCCTTTTTTCCTCTCCTCTCCTCTCCTCTCCTCTCCTCCTTTCTCTGCCCCTTCCCCTTTTTCTGTTTTCCTACTTCTCTTTCCTTCCCCCACTGCCACTGTCTCCTATCCCCACACTTGTGGCCCACAGGCTTGGTTGAACATGGTCTCTCTGCTTTTGCTGCAAACCCATTTCTGAAAATCCTCCAAGCATTGCCTAAGGGACAGGTCAAAGCTGAGGGAGTTTGAAAAGCTCAGTTTGGCAGTTTTGGAACAGAGATCCTTCCCCCACACCCCATCCTCTCCCAGCAGAGAGCATTAACCCCTTTGTGCCTCAGTTTACCCATCTGCAAACCTAGATTCATGACCCAGAGCAAACCTGTTGCTGGTGGGTGGGTTTTTCACACTGGTTGGCTGTGGTTAGTTCACACTGCTCCCCAAAAATCCACATTCTCTCTGAGCCACAAATAGAAGACACCACTACAGAGCAGCTATTGCTCATCACTGCTTAAGTAACTCCTGTTTCCCTTCTCCCCACCCCATGCCCATTAGCACCCTTTGGTTCAGCCCCTTGCAGGGGCTGGAGACACAGAGGCATGAGGTTGGAGTTGCAGAGCAGAAGTTAATTGCTGGTAGCAATTTAAAAAATAGTTTGAACAAAAAAAAAAACCCCACAACAATTAGAAAATGGCATGGACTAACCAAAGCTATTTCTAGGGGGGGATTTCAAGTGGTTAATGTCCTCAGTCTGAAGTCAAGGTGGAGACAGACACTGCCTTTGCAAGATGTCTTTTTTTATTCTCCCTCCCTTTCCTGTGAAACTTGGGTTACACTGAGTGCGTACAGGATAGCAGGACGTGGCAGTGCTGTTTGCCGTGAAAACTAATAGGGCCATGCCTGCTTTCATCAGGAGTGTAATCAGAGCCACGGATAATGTTTTTAAAAGGCACAGCAGCTTCAAGTGCAAGCAGGGATTTATTAGTGAAAACGAAACCATGCTTGAGCCTTTGCAAGTCTTATTTTAAGAGCCTGAAGGAGAAAGGAGAGGGCTGGCTGGCTGGGCGGCTGGGGAGAGGCCAGGCAGCCAGAGCTCTGCCACCGAGCAGTGGTGACGAGGGCTCATGACACCTCTGGGCTGCTGGTCTTGCTCCGACACAGGCTGTCTGCACAGCCTTGGTCATGTCACTTAGCATCACAGTGCTTCAGTTTCGCCTACACAGGGGAACAAAAATCACTCCCCTACAGATCTACAGAGAGATAAGATCCTGTGCAACGTGCTCTAGGTGGGGGGGTTGGACTAGATGATCTCCAGAGGTCCCTTCCAACCCCATATGATTCTACGGTTCTATAAATAAGGATCATCCTCCAGGGATACTTCCAGCCTCTGCAGTCCCACTGGGGCCCTGGCAGGTGGTCAAGGCCTCCTACAGGATCCTACAGGTTCAAAGAGCAGTTCTAGGAACTTCCCCCACTCTGACACTGCCACGAGATAGCACAGCCATACACAGCAGGCAGGGACAGAACGATAAAGGGAAAAAATGTCCCAGCGGATGGTCATAGCAAGAAAATGGATGCCCAGACTCCTAGGGTCTCTGGTTCTGTACAGACCCAAAGTCCATCCCATATTTGAGGTCCCTCGTTTCTGTCGCATTGAAACAGAGGCAAAGCAGAGGCCCGGTGCCACTGCTGAAAGACTAAATTCCCAGTTTTGGCTGTCTCTCATTGCTCCTGATGCCACTCAATAGACTCAAGTGGCTCCTCAGTGCTGATGGACGGAGGATGTCCCATAGGTCCTCAACTGGGCTGGGAGAGGCAGCAAACACATTCAGCTCCTTTGGGTTCATAACCTAAAAGTGCATTTGAAGGCTGAATTTGGTGCTAGGAGGAAAGGAGACTAGCATGAGAGCATGACACATGTTTAGGGTCTGTTTCTCCATCCTGAGGACAGTGTGGTTGGTCAGCAGGGGTAAGCAGGAAAGATAGTCCTACATCTATTTATCTCTTTTTGAAGGAGGGGAAAGCCTGCAAAGTGAGCAGTTCTGTTTGGGAAAATCCTGTTGGAGAGGCTTTCTTGGCCTCATATGCCCTTGCCATCTGCACGTATAAGAAACCATTCATAAGGTTCTCATTTCCTCTTTACCTTTTTTATATAGCCCATAATAAGATCCCTAATTTTAATGGACTGTATGGATCTCACTAGCAGGGAATGGCTCCAGCAGAGAGGCTTTAACCCTCTGCTTCAACAGAATCAGCAATGGAGCTTTTGGTCCCTTGCTCGGCTCCCTGCAGGTGCTGGTAGGACTTCTGCAGCCACTTCCACCAAAGCCTTCATGACCTGCCAGGAGATGCTCGGGTGTAGGTGCCCTGTGTAGTGGTAGTGGGAAGTCACCCTTCACCCTCAAATTCTTATGAAGCACTACAAGACATTTTACCCGTAATTTTTGGCCGGAGGAGAAGGCTAAGGGGTGGTTATGGAGGAAACAGAGCCACACTCTTCCTGGAGGTGCATGGGAGCCAATGGACACTGGCACAGCAAGGGAAATTCTGCCTAGATACCAGCAAAATAATTCCTAGTGAGACTAGTGACAAGAGAGTTAGCAAAGCATGTGGAAGGGTGACTTCCTTGGGCTGATCCTCTAGAGACCAGGGCACCATCTGGATTTGTATTAAAACCCACTTAATGGCTTGGGTGAGAGGCAGGGGAGAGCATGGACCAGCCAGAAAGGTGTTATGGTGTAACCTGGCCTGGGGCACAGCTCAACTTGGATGTCAGGAGCCTGGCTGGGATCTCGGCACAGGAGCTGATGGAATCGTTACACCAGATGGGGAAGGCAGGGCCAGGCAACAAGGATGCACAGAGCATGTGTCAGAGGCTCTGGGCCTGGTCCTGACAGCTCCTTTCTCCCAGAGCTCCTGGACAGGAGACAAAACGTGATTTCTTGCTCCTTCCACTCAAAGGCGGCTGTGAAAGTCTGATTTATGCTGAACACTCTGGAAAAGAAAAAAAGCTTGCTTGGCTGTGGAACCAAATTCAGCTCCCAGCCAGGAAAACCTTGTATGGGATCAACAAGTTTTAAACATGCAAATCAAATTTGGGTCCAAACAGAGCCCTGTTTCACAACTTCTGCCTCTCCTGTCCTTGCTGCACAATGCCAGGCTACCTCTTCAGTCCCTTCCCAGTGGCAAAGACAGGCCAAGATGTTGTAGATAACTTCTTTTCCTTCTTTCCCTTCTCTTCTCTTTTCCAAGATGCAGCTGAACATGCCATAGGTCCATCTTTCACTGAGATGACTCCCAGCTGCCAAAACATACTGGAAGAGGTCCTCCCACCAGTGATCCTGCCACCAAAAGCTGTGCTTAAGCGTGGCCTCATGCTATGTGACCCCAGGTAGATGGAAGAGAGAGCTCAGGGAACTGGGGAGAAGGAGTTGCTTGGCTCAGTTGCCAGCAATGATCCTTGGACATTGTTTGGGGTGCCTCCAGTCATAGCAATAACAAATCCTCACCCTGTCCTCTAGGTGACGTGCATTCAACAGCAGTACTGATGCACCATGGAGAGACGAGACCTCCCATCTAGGCTTGCTCATGTGAGAAGAGTCTAAGGGGCTCAGGAGGCCCAGAACCTACCATCTAAACTGGAACCATCTCTGAAGCTTATTCACAACCATCTGGTTTACAAGGCAGGTACAACAGGCCTGAATAGGTCCCTGAAGCACCTGGACATCCACACAGTGGTAGAAAGAGAGGCAATGACCACAAGTTGCAGAAGGGAAAGCTTTGATTAGGTATTAGGGGAAAAAATCACCCTGAGGATGGTTAAACACAGAGGACCAGACAGGTTGGGGAATCTCCAAACTTGGAGACATTCAAAACTTGACTGGACAAAGCCCTGGGCAACCTAATCCAAGCTGGCTCTGCTTTGCGAGCTGTTGGACCAGAGACATTCAGAGGTCTTCCAACCTTCCTTCCAACCTAAATTATTATACGGTCTACATCCACAGCACTACCCAAGATGCTCTTACATCATCTAGAGTTCAATAAGCCCGTCTGGGCTTCTGCTTCTAAATCAGCAGGATCCTAATTCTCCCTTATGATTTAATCCCTTAATTCATTTGCCATAATCCTGGAGTATGTGGCCGGAGGAAAAGGAAACAACGCAGCAAAGCAAACAGAGAAATGCAACCAGTGCCCCTGAGAATAGTATATTACTCCTCTTCTTTCCTGTTTGCCTTCCTGTCGTTCTGCTTCCATGAAAATTTGTGGGATTTCATCCAAAACTCCAGTATCTCCTCTCCAGCAGTGGCTGGGGATGGAGGCTTAGAAAGAAAATATCAGAAAGAGTGAGCACAGAAGGATCCTCTCCCTGCTGCACCCTGCCAACCTCTGGCAGCTGAAGCTTCAAGGACATCTGAAGGTAAAGGCCACGTCCAAACTCGAGAGCTTAGCAGTTACCATCTGAGAAGCTGCCAGCAGTGAGAGTGAGTCTTACGAGGAGCCCTGGGGAAAGGTATTTCCTCTTTTTCAGGTGCAAACAGGCTGCCTGGTCCTAGCTCCAGCTCTTGGGGTGAAAACTGGAAAGGGACCGGCATCACTTGGAGATCTTCTTGCCACCAGCATTGCGTCCAAGCCACAGACGCAGAGCCCGAGCGTTTCATCCTTCCCATCCTCCCTCTCCCCTTCTTTCCTGTGCCCCTGATCCCACAGCGATTTTGGGGAAGCTGCCTCAGGGGTAAAACACGAGCCCCTTTCCCATGCCAGGCAGTGCCAGGATGCTGCTCGGCAGCGCCGTGACTCAGCCCCGGCCACTGTTCGCCCAGGAGAAGTGCCATGAGCCTTTGTGGCGAGCGTTGGGGTTGAAGAGCCCGTTGTAGACAATTCATCCACTGAGCCAGAGCGTTTTACACTTTGCTCTTCCCTTGTGACCTCCCTGCACGAACACACACTCATACTCACATACACACATACTCACCTACACACACACACCCCCCTGCACACACACACAGGCTTACACACGCCTGCACAAACACACACGTACACTCTTGCACACACACATACACACCTGTGCACACACAGAGGCATACACACACCTGCACAAACACACACACACTCCTGCACACACACGTATACACCTGCACACACACACCTGCACAAACACACACACACACTCCTGCACACACACGTATACACCTGCACACACACACTTGCACAAACATGCATATATATACTCCTGCACACACACATACACACCTGCACACACATAGAGGCATACACCTGCATACATGTGCATAAATACGCATATACACACCTGCACACACATACACATATCTGCACACACAAATACACACACCTGCACACACACCCCTGCACAAACATGCACATATATTCCTGCACACACGCATACACACCTGCACACACGCATACATATACTCCTGCATACACATGTATACACCTGCACACACACACCTGCACAAACATGCACTACACACCTGCACACACACAGAGGCATGCACACACCTGCATAAACACGCATATACACACCTGCACACACACAGCTGCACAAACATGCATATATACTCCTGCACACACATACACACCTGCACACACAGAGAGGCATACACACACCTGCACACACACGCATATACACACCTGCACACACACACATATACACATCTGCACACACATACACACTTCTGCACATATATTCCTGCACACATGCATACACACCTACACACACACATACACACCTGCACACACACACTCAGGCATACACACACCTGCACAAACGCACACATACACACCTGCACACACATATATACACCTGCACACACACAGCTACACAAACATGCATATATACTCCTGCACACACATACACACCTGCACACACAGAGAGGCATACACACACCTGCACACACACGCATATACACACCTGCACACACATACACACTTCTGCACATATATTCCTGCACACATGCATACACACCTACACACACATACACACCTGCACACACACACTCAGGCATACACACACCTGCACAAACGCACACATACACACCTGCACACACATATATACACCTGCACACACACACCTGCACAAACATGCATATATACTCCTGCACACACACATACACACCTGCATACAAACACAGGCATACACACATCCGCACAAACACACACATACATACCTGCACACACATGTATACACCTGCACAGACATGCACATACACACCTGCACACACATAGAGACATACACCTGCATAAACATGAATATACACACCTGCACACATTCACACACGTACACACGTCTGCACACACACATACACACCTGCACACACACAGAGGCATACACACACCTGCATAAACACGTATATACACACCTGCACACACATACACACGTCTGCACACACGTACACACTTCTGCACATGTATTCCTGCACACATGCATACACACCTACACACACATACACACCTGCACAAACGCACACATATATTCCTGCACACACACATACACACCTGCACACACACACAGAGGCATACACACACCTGCATAAACACGCATATAACACCTGCTCACACTCACACACACATACACACATCTGCACACACACATACGTATCTGCACACAAACACCTGCACACACACATAAACACCTTCACACACACACACCCCTGCACACCCACGTGCCTGCACACCAGCGTACAGACAGAGCAGAACCCGCAGCAGGAACAACTGGAGCAAACAACCTGCTGCTGCTTGACAGCACTGCCCCCCGTGTAGCGGGTGCTTCCCTGGGGGTGCTGAGCACCTCAGCCCTGGTTCGGGGAGCTGGGAGGCAGGAGGTGAGCACTGGGCACACACGGTGCTCACAGGCCATGCCAGGCAGTGGGTCCTGCCAGCTCACAGGATCACAGAGGAGGAGCGATGAAGGAGGCACCCATCAAGGACATGGCCCAAACCCACATGTGGACCAGCAGTTAAGTCACAGGCACCTGCGCCAACAAGGCGAGGACAGCTTTATGCCAGACCTTTTCTCCTTCTCTGACCTCCTCACTTTCGATGGCCCCTACTCCTCTGCTTCCTCCCACCCAGCACCAAGGCATTGATGCCGCCTCAGCAAAGGTCACCTGAAACATGGTTGTCTCAGTGGTTGCCTGGATGTGTTTTTCCATACCCTCTGTTGCTTCAGAGGTGTGAGCTGAAAGGCAGCTTTATGGAGGAAAATAAACTATACACATACTCACTGCTATTGCCCACTAACAAAGCACGTGGTGGTGGTAGGAATCTCCCTCCATGGAACTTCTGGGTGCTCAAAGTTCATGCAAGAGCCATCAGCTCCAAGAGGAGAGAGGATGTCTCTCCTGCCCCCATGCTGACACACAGGGCTGGCTTAGAAAAGATGTCAGTGGAGCTTGGAAAAGAAGCAGAAATATGTATTTCCCCAATAATCTGAAAACTTCAATAAATGTTTTCCCTCAGTAGGATGTAGCTGAGGAATCTGGGGACCGTTGCTAGAGCCAGCCACTCTGAGAGGAGAAAGCAAAAAGCCAGTCCAAGTGCAACAACTGCCAGGACAATAAAGGAATCTGAAGGGGTTCAAGAGTAGGAGGGAGGGTTTTTTATCTCTTCAGTGTTTTTTCTTGATTAATATTTACATGCCAGAACCAGCAAAGCACACCTCCAGATCACGCACGGGATCTTTTTCTCCTTACTTGGGCAACAGAACGTATAGGCAGGACAATTGTGCAAACAAAGATGCATGCCAAGCCCACCGCACCGAAGGGAAGAAATAAAAATACCAGTTATTTAAAACACGTGTATTAACAGAGGGGTTCACCTCTCCCCTGCCTTTGTGCTCTGCTGACATCGCAGAGGCAGATATAAAAACAGAGGATGGAGGGGCTTTGCCTCTGGGCCACCCGTTGGCACCTGCACCATCAACCACCGTCACCTACGCTGTCACACACATACCTCTGCCCCAGAAAGGCCCTGGGAAGGAGGACACAGATGCAGGAGGAGCTCGTTGAAATTCCCACCTCTGCCCTGACAGAGAGAAGTACAGCTTTGATTTAAACAGGGCTGGGGGGCAAAGGGAGGTGACTGCAGTGTCATGACACCTGATGTGGGAATGCTTCTCGCATGGCCAAGCCTCATCTGCACAGGGTTTGCAACATCTCCAGGGTACAGTGATGGATGACAACCACAAAGGGACAGGATCCAGACAAATCAACTGGCTGTAGCTCTTTCCCCCTCTCAAGTCCCTCTCCCTACCCTCCCTCCCCTTTTCAAATGCATTCAAAAGATTTCAGCCCAAATGTTCCCAATTTGGGGCTGAATGGCGTTCCCAGCATTTGTGTTTTGTAAGAGGGATGGAGGGATGCAGAGCAGCAAAGGGTTGGTGCCACCCAGCCCCTTCCCACAGCCCTGCTTTGCACCAGGGGGCCAAACCCCGAGAAGAAGTGCCAGGTCCTGCCTGGGGGCTCTCCATTCCTCAAGCAATTACAGCGACGACGTGATCTGGGTGCTTCAGCACGCGGTGAGGAGGGTGACGCAGGGCCCTCAGGGAGATAATGGGAGCCAGAAGGTCTTATCAACTTCTTGGAGGGCAGAGTCAAGCCCTTCAAACGAAAGCCCTTGAAGAAGCAGAGAGGATCTTCCCTCAAGTGTCAGGCACAATTCAGCCATTTATAAATGTCAATGTCCTCCCTCCACCATGCTCAGCCGGGCAGCACAGGCTGTGTCCTCAGCCCCAGACGTGGTCCTGATGGTGCTGAGCACCTGGGCTTGACTTGGCCAGGGAAAGACAAGTCAGGCCTCAGGTGTGTGTGTGTTTCCAGAGGTACCTTCAGCTGCCACTGCTTGGTTCAGCCTTCTCTGGTTTGCGCTATGTTTTTTTCCGTATGCAGACCAAAAAAGGGGTTAAACTGAGCTTTTCAGGAGCAGGACAAGGAAGTCATTTGGCTGGAAAGGGAGCAGATCCTTTCTCTCCCTCTTCCACCCCATTCCTCTCCTGTATATCCCACTCCTGAGAGCACTGTCCTTCTGCAGAGCTTCCCCAGGCGCTCCGACGATGAGCTGTGAACCCTAATGACAGGAGAGGGGGCAATGGCATCAGACCCCAGAGCTGACCCCAGCCATGCTGGGGGCTTCCCAGTGTGTCCATATTGGGTTCCCAACACACAGAAGAGGGCACTAGCCTCGTAACCCCTAGTCCAGAAGTGGGGCTCTCCCCAGGTCTCTGCTCCCCATGGTTCCACCACCCAGCCCATTCCCAGCTAATGCTCTGCCATGTAGAGTCCCCAAGGGACCTATTGCAGCCCCCAAACATGCTCGCCCTGCGTGGCTAAGCTAACCCCAACCCTCTGCTGTGCCACACTGAAACCTGCTGAGACCTCCAGAGGGTGGGATGCCCCAGGGTACTTGATGAGCCCCCACAAATCGAGAGATGAATTAGATCTGGTCTCACCTTTGCCAGGAACTGGAGGATTTTAGCAGCACACCACCTTCTGCCTGCTGGACTCACGGCTAGTAAAGGGGGCTGTGTTTAGAAAAAGAGTAAATAAAAAGCTCCTAGGGCTGTTTGTCACACAGACTGGGGAGAGGGGGTAAGCACAGGCATTTTCCTGAGCAGCTCCAATCCCTCTGCCCTCCCCTTGGAGCCCCCCCTGGGAAGGAGGTGGGTTTGCTGCTGGCTGCAGTCCCCATCCAGGCTGCGGTCCTTGTGCTTTGCTGGAAAGGGAGGTGAGCCCCCTGCCCTCCTCAGCCCTCCCCAGCTCATGCCACCTGTCAAGGGCAGCGAGGTGACGTGGGGAGGAATTAAACCCAGCTGAGTTCTGCCAGCCCTGATAGGAGGCACCTAGCACAAGTGCCACTGGTTTCCAGTGGGATCCCAGGTCCGGTTTTCCCTTGGATTCGCCTCCTATTTAAAGTTAGGGGGGCTGTCCCAAAAGATGTGTGATGTTTTTGCGGGGTCGCTGGGTTTATTCCTCCAGTCCTGGAAGCAAAATGAGTCGGAGACTTCAGTCTCTGCGAGGGCAGTCACAGTTCCCGAATTTTGGGGTGGGCTCAACAGAGCCCCACGAAACTGCACCGGTGGTTGGCTGCGCTGCCGGGAGAGCGGCTGGAGGGAGAGACGGGGGCGGGGGGGGGGACGACGAGGAGGGGGCGGGAATGGGTTTGCCAGCGATGCCTCCCCGGTGGCCACCGGCCCGCCCGCCCCGCACCGGTTCCTGCCTCTGCCCCCGGGTTCCTCCTAAACTCCTGAGGTTTCCAGCTCAGCCGAACCCCCGCGTTGCTTTCGGGACCGCAGCCGTCGGGGGCTGGGGAGAGGGAGGGGGGGCAAATCACCGTCCCCCCATCCTCCGATTTCTCCCCCCTTCTATTATCGAGGGTTCGAGTTACATCAAACGAAGGCGAAAGCGGGGCCAAATTGGGGAGAGGGTGCAGAAAATATTCTCACCGATTCATGGAAAGACGTGGAGGGGGGGGGGGTTTAAAACCTCGTGCCAACGGTCCCTGTGAAAGGGGACGGCCCGGGATTGCTTTCGGCGGTGGTCCCTGCGCAGGAGTTTGTGATGGAAAGTCTGCAAAAGCCATTAGGACTTTTGTGCTGGGGCACTAGAAAAGCAACGCAGACACCACTCACTTTTCTAAATAAACATTAGTCTTAAAAAGTTTGCACTGCTGACCCCCGCAGCTCTGATTACTTGTAATTCTCTGAACCATATTTTAAGGCTTCAAACTATTTTTTTTTTTTTTTTTTTTGCGAGGAGGGGGCGGATTATTTTTTTTTTTCGTTCCTCCCTGCAGCCTGGCCACAGATGTGCCTCTAGTAGTGTGTGCTGCGGGGGTGGGGGGTCGGGCCGAGGGGGGGGATCCTGCCTGACCCCCCAGGCAGGTCCTTATTCCCCAGCCCCGCAGCCACAGCCCATCTGCGTGTTCAACTCACGTTCCCCCGGAAAAGCTTTTTCTTCCTTTCTTCTATTTTTGGAGGGGTTGGGACCACATTCGCAGAGATGCTGTCCCCCCAGTTAGGGGAAGACGGAGGCGTGCGGGTTGCGGCCCCCATCCCCACCGGGCTGTGTCCCCAAAGAGCCCCCGGGACCCCTCCTCAACCCCCCCAAGCCCCCCCAAACCTCCGCGGTGCGGCGGAGGCGGCTGCACCGAGGTATCATCAGTGTAATTGGAAGGGTCACATGTTAAACCCTGGCTGTTGTTGGCGGTAATGTAGCTGTGTCCCTCGGTTGCACATTTACCGATTTCTCTCAAACCAACCATTGTCACAAGGTTCATTCCAGGAGGAGTGATCCAATGGGTTGCCACGGCAACTATAATGACATTAAAATAGAGGCGGCAGCCGCCACCCACCCCCCGCTCCCCCCCACTCCCGGGCACAGCCCTCCCTCCGCGCCTCCCCCTCCTTAAAAACCGGCAGCAGCCCCGCAAAATCCCGCATTTTTCCCCTCGGGGGAAATAACACCGGTACCCAATGCAAACGAAGTGGGGGTGATGGTGGGAGAGTGTGCGTGTGCGTGATTTCTTTAAACCTTCCCGGGGAAAGCGGCCGAGGGAAAACAACCGAAACGCGGTTGTTCCGCTCCCGCGGAAGGTGAAATTGACAAATTCTGGTCAGTTTCCAGCCCGGCGGGGGAAGGAGGAAGGGGGGGGAGAAGAGGGGGGGGGGCGGTACGCGCTCCCGTCCGCGGGAAAGGGCCGGGATTTGGGACCGGGGGAAGGAGCCGAGGGTCGATCCCTGATATCCCGAACGCTCGCCGGGAGTTGGGAAAACGGTCCAAACCGGTGGGTTATAGACCCCCCCGCCCAGGCACCTGCGGGTTGGGACAGCGAGAGCCTCTCCCTCGGCCCAGCCCCGCACTAGAAATCCACTTTTCGACACTTGATCTTGGGGGAAACGTTCGTTTCCGATGGATACTCCTGTAATTATTTCTCATCGGTGCTGCTACGCTGCTTTCCCGCGTTTTTATTTTCATTCTTCCCCTCGAAATCTGGGGGGAGAAAAGATGGGGTTGTTTGGGTTTTTTTTTTTTAAAAAAAAAACGACCCGCGTTTCCAATTATCACAAAACACACTTCCCCCTCGGTGAATATTCTGTTCTGTCCCGGACACATTAAAAAAAAAAAAAAAGCTAGACCAAAGAATACTGTGCAAAAGCAAAAGGGAAATTCTAGGAATGCCAACTATAATATCAAGTGGATCTGGCGGGGGCCTCCGATATGTCTATTTTCCATATGGGAGAATGTACTGCCCGTATTTCGTCGCCGGCAGCCGATAGCAGCGCCTGAAGTCGGTCTCTCCGGGATTACAGCGGCGCTTTCCCGAATATCTTTCCAGATATCTGAGCGGGGCCGGGAAACGAGTGGTTTCTATCAATCTCTCGCTTTCTTTCTTTTTTTTCTTTTTTCTTTTTTTTCCGCGGGAGTCCGTGGGCAGGAATTTGCCGGACAAGGACGGAGGGGAAAGAGCAGACAGTTTTTCTCAGAGTCGTGGTTTCATTTCCTCCACCAAAAATGTGCCCGACACCTGCCTGCGGTTGGGATAAATCCTCCCTCCGGGCAGAACCCGGAGCTCGCCCACGGCTGGCAGAGCCAAAAATAAAATAAAAAAAAAAAAAAAAAATGGGGAGGGGGGAATTCGGCCACAACCGGAGCCGCCCGCAGCCGGTTCACACGCGGTTTGCGGCGGCGGAGGGGTTTCCGACGGCACCGGTACCCGGCCGTCCACACCGAGCATCCCTCAATGGCCCTGGGTTAGAACGGGGCGGGAGGGACTTCAGGTTCCCCCCTCGGAGCGCCCGTCGCGGACGGGGAAGGGGCCGAGGCACGATGGCGGGGATGGGGGGGCTGGGGGGCACCGCTTGGCCCCGGCCTCCCTCACACAGAACCCCTGCTGCCCCCGGGAGTCGGGGGCACCCTATTCTTAATAGCACCCACCTCCCAGCAGAGGTGGGGAGGGGGAGACACCGGGATACCCCCACCCCGGCCACAGCTTCCCCTGGAAAACGCACTTGGGCTGGTGGGGGGGGGGCACACCCGGGGTGGGCGGTTTCGCCAGCCGCGGTTCCCCGAGGGGACGGTCTCTCCCCCGGGAGCAGAGACGGGAAAGAACCGTCGGGACGGGGGGGAGGACCGGCCAGAGCGGCGGAAGAGACGGAGAGGCGGCCGCGGGTGGGTCTCCCCTCCCGCAGGGTAAGGGGGGGGGGGCGGGGGAAGGGGGGGGGGGCGTGGGGGGAGGGTTCCCCGACCCCCAGCCACAACTCCATCTCCTCAGGGCAGAGCGCAGGGCGTGGAGACGGTGCGACGGGAGGGGACCCCTGGGACGAGACCCCCGGGACGAGGGGAGGCTGCCGGGGCCGCAGCGGGGGCTCAGCTCGCCGCAGCTCCCGGGAGGCCAGAAATGGCCTTTTGGGCGATCTCCTGGGCTGAAGAGCCGTCAGCAACGTCCCTCTGAAAGTGATGATCCCCTTGGCAGAGACGCAAGAGCAGGAGCACGCCCGGGGGGGCGGCGGGGGGGTGCGGGAGCGTGGTGGGGCAGGGGAGAAAATGAAATTAAAAGCCAATTAAAAAGAAGAAGGGAGAGAAAGGTGGGAAAACGAAATTCTCCTTGAGAAACGTGTCGGGCTTCTCCCGAGCAACTGCAGAAGGGAGGCCTTTCCACCAGGGTGGATAAATTTACTCGTGTCCCACATGACCGAGAGTGGGGGACCCGTGGAGAGGGGAGGGGGGGTGGGGGGGGGGGGGAGAAGAGAAAGGTCATGGGACTGGGATTTGGGTTGTAAGTCACAGAGGAGACGTGGATTTCGGCGCCGGGATCCGCGTTAGATGGCAGTGGCTTCGGGTTTTTGCAAGAATAGTAATTAAATAGGGAAAAAAAAAAAAAGAAAAAAGGAAAAAGAAAAAAAAAAAGAGGGGAGAGAGGAAAGGGCATTTATAAAATAAGCCCAGTAAAATCTCGGGGGGCTTAGCGGCGGGAAGTTGCGTTTGGGGGAAACAGCTCCAAGAGAGCGTCGCTGGGAGACCCCGCTCGCCTCAGAAGGGGCTGCCCCCCACGGCCCCCCACATCATCCCCGCCCCACGGCGGCGGGGGGTGCTCGGCGCTGCACCCTGGCTCTCGGAGGAGCCCTCCCCGCTCCTTTTGTTGCCTCTATTTTGCGGCCACGTCTTTCCCCTGGGAAGAGGAGATCCCAGGAGATGCAGGCGGAAAGGGGACATGGCGGGGGGGGGGCAAGCACTGCCGCAAGAAGCCAGCCGCTTCACATCTCCCTCCCCTCGCCCCCCACGCACCCTGCCGGTGCGAGGCGGGGGGGGGGGGGGGGGGGGGGGGGGGGGCCGTCTGCCTGGACCCTGGCATATTTTGGCCCCATCCCCAAAGTTTTTCCCTTCTCCACTTACTTTGTTTAAACTTAAAGCGACAGCGATGATTCCCCCCCCCAATTCCCGGTCCCCCCGTCTCCATCCCGCCGCCAGGGGTCCGGCTGATCTGCGATCGGGGGGTGCCCCTAAACATATCTCCGCTCCCACCCGGCTTGTCCCGTGTCCCCCACCTCTCCCTCTGTCCACGGTGATGGGGGGGAGGGAGGGGGGAGGCACCGTGGGAGCCACCCTAGGTAATCTCGTCCGGGCGGCAGGAAAAATTCCCACGGATTTTGCAGGGAATCTAGCCAGAATTAAAGGCGATCGTGTGCCGGCTCTCACTAGCGAGGAGGGATTTGGGGGGTGGGGGGAGGACCGGGGGTTCATTCAGGTTACACGGACTTTCAGAGGACCCTCCGCTCGCCTCCGTCGGTGGGGAAGAGAGGTCTTTGCGTGGAAACCCGGGTGGAAGAAATCGCCGGTGTTGGTTTAACCCGTTTCGAAGCCCCGGTGCTAACGAAAGCCGAACGTGATTTCACTTAAAGTTAAAAGCGGGGAAATCGAAATCGGATCGAAACGGACAAGGGCTGCCCCGACAAAACGGTTCTCTGCCACCCTGCGACGTGGAGCTCGACCCTCGACGCCCAGAAAGGATCCGGGGGGTGGGAGAAACGCCGCCAGATCGGTAATAAGATAGATCCCGGTGCGCCGACACGACGCTTCCCCTGGAGGAACCGACACGCAAACTCATTACACCCCTTCGGGCTCCCCCCCGCCCCCTCAACGGGGAGATGGGCTCCCGTGGAGGTTTTCGGTGGGGTTAACGAGCCCCGCTTCGGCACAGGGAGAGGGGAACGATTACAAGTCACTCCCTATCCCTACCCCTATCCAAATATCTGATTTATCCAGATCCCAGGGGGAGGGATGCCGGTAGCCAGGGCGGTTTGGAAGAGAGGCATCCCGCCTGCTCACGGCTGGGAAAGGCCGCCGGTCCCCGGGGATGCTCGGTGCCGGCTGCCCCTTCCCGGGCAGGCGGGTGAGCGCACCCCCGGGACCGGCCACCCGAGGAGATCATTAGCATTTGAATGATGAAGGAAGAGTTGAAAACACGCGATTAAACCCCGCCGCGAGTGGTTTGTTGCTTCTTTTTTTTTTTTTTTTTTCTCTTTTCCCTCGCCACCCGGATCGCAGCGTCACCTGTTGCTGCCATGGGTTTGTGGCGCCGAGTTGCATCTTATTTAATAAAATAATAAAATTTGCGAACTGGTCCCACACGGTTGCCCCCGCAACTTCGCCTGGCCCGGGGACACCGCCTCCCGTACGGTTTAGCCCCAAAAACGCACCGACGGGACGGTGAAAAGCGGGGGAGTAGGAGGTGTACGGGGATGTGCTGTCGGCCGGGGTCCTGGGCTCCAGGAAACGCTCTGAGCTGCCCCGCAGCCCCCCACCAGGCTGAGGCAGAGGAACTCGGGGGGGTGGGCAGCCCCGGCGGTGCTCCCCCGATGGTTCAAAAGAGGGGAAACTCTCCACCATCCCCCGCTCCGGCCGGGAGAGCGATGCCCCAAGGCTGGGCAGAATTGGAAACCTCCTGGAAAGAATGGGAGAGAGTCCCTCGATGAACCCGAGATGAAGAGCGTGAGACTGGAGAGAGCGATAGGGAGCGAAAGAGGAAGGAAAAATAAATTAAAAAAAAAAAAAAAGAGGGCGAAAGAGAGGAAAAGAGAAAGAGAGAGGGGGAAAAGATGGAAATAGGGAAAGAGAGGAAAAAAAAGAGAGAGAAAAGACAGATAAGGGGGAAAGAGAAAGAAAAAAGAGAGAGAAATGGAAACAAAAATACGGAGAAAGAGGGAAGAAGCAAAAGAGAGAGAGAAAAAAAGAGGGATAAAAAAGGGAGAAAGAGGGAGAAAAACAGAGAGGGAGAAAGAGGGAAAGAAACAGGCAAATAGAGGAGTGAAAGATAAAAAGGGGAGACACAAAAAGAGAAAGTGAGAAATAACGAGAAAAGAGAACGAAATAAGGAAATAAGGGAAGGGAAAAAAAAGGAAGAAACAAAGAAGAGGAGAGAGTGAGAAAAGAGAAAGGAAAAAAAAAGGTTTAAAAAAATAGAGGACGAGAAAGAGAACAGGCGAGGAAGAGAAGGAAATATGAGCGGTAGCCGGAGAGGTGAGAGGAGAACGTGGGTCCAGACCTTCTCCTCGCCCGACGGACAAACGGAGGGGAGAGTGTAGGGCCCTGACCTACCGCCAACATCTCAAAGAGGATTTCGAAAGCACCAGTTTAATTTCCAAAGCAATTTTCCTGCGGCTGAGTCGGCTACGAGAGCTCCTCCCGCCCTCCCCAGATCGGAAAATGACTTTTCTTTTTTTTTCTTTCTTTTTTTTTTTTATAAAAAACAACCTTGTTTCTCTACTTTATGCGCCGGGAAAGGAAAGAAACGAAAGGGAAACGGGGAGGGAAAGAAGATGCTGGAGGGGAGTTATTTTTCCAAAAATACGAGACAGGGAAGCGTTTTGAGGTCGAGCACCGGGGCACTGGGACACTGGGGGTTATTATTAAATCCTAAATCCACCGTGAAAACGGGAGTTTCTGCACAGTCACAGGGAAGGGCCAGGGCAGGCCCGGAGGAAGGACCGAACCGTTGGAAAAGATGCTCTTGCTGTTTAAAGGCGGTTTCTATAATCCGGGTTGATTTATTTTTGTTCGGGGCAGCGAGGAACTAGAAAGAGGAAAAAAAAAAAAAAAAAAAAGCTACCGGGGAAAAGAATAAGATCTTGACCTTTCCTAATTCTCCAAATCGGCAGTAATGGAAAGCAGAAGGTGCCAGGGGAGGAGGCAGGAGGCGAGGACCGAACGGGCCGGGGTCCCGCAACCCGCAGCCGGCGGGTGGTAGCCCGGCTGGCGAGGGAAGGGCCACTGGCTTTATTCCTCCGGACCAGCTCGACTATAGTTAAGCGAAAGCAGAGAAAGAAATCGTGTCCGTCCCTCTTCCCTTCGCCCGCCCCGACGGGGATATTGCGGAGCGGGATCGTTTTATCCCGCCCCGATAAACCCGAGGAAAAACCCCGTTTTCCGCCCCTCGCCCGGGGCTGCGCGCCCACGGAAAACCGCCGCGGAGTAAATGCTCCCAGAACTTCGCGTTTTTCTTACAACCCCTTCGTCTGACATACAGAAAGGAGAGGAGTGGGAGCACAAAGAAAATGTTTTAAAAAAAAAAAAATCAAGACCACAGATGTCTGACCAAAGAGAAGGGAAACCCGCATCGCTCCGGCCGCGCTCGGGAACAGTCGCCGAGAGAAAGAGAAAATGGGGAAAAGAAAAAAAAAACAAAACCAAAACCAACAAGCCAAAACACAACAAAACCCCCAACCTAAACCTGCGGGAAAGAATCGGGCCCCGCGCGGCTTTGCCCGGGGTTTAAATAACCACCCAAAGAAACCACTGAAAGAACCGGGGGGGGGGATTCGCCTACGGACGAGAGGGAAGGGAAACGCCGGGTCGCCTTTTTGGCCAGGGACTCCCAAACAGCGACTGCAACAGCTAATTATTTTCCTTTCAGTGCTCGGTTATTGCTGGTGTCCTCCCCGCCTTCCCCCCTCGTGTCGGTCTCCCCCCCCCCAGTAAATAAATAAAACCCTCCTTTAGGCAGCGAGGCGTGAAAAATGATCCTCGCTGAACGCTTAAAAATAATGTCCCGTGAAGATCGGGGCTGCGGAGCCAGCCAGCCCCGTAATTAGGAGCCATTATCCGTCCTGTCTCGCCTTAACCCCCCCGAGCCGAGCCCGGCCAAGGGGTTCCCAACCCCAGAGGTACCCCCATCCCGGATCCTTCCCCGCCGCCCTCCCAGTCCCGGCGTCCGGGAGGGAATCGATTCCCCGGGGAAGTGTGTGCTGAGGGAGGGGGGGTTCCCCGCCGACCTCCCCCTGCAACGCAGATATTTGCAGGCGGCGTGAGTTTGGCCGGAGCACGGAAAGAGCTCGCCTGCTTGAGGGAAATTGAGGAGGGGATGGGACAAAATTTAAAGTTAGAGCCGCTCGGGGATCTTCCACCTTCACCAAAATAAAATAAATAAATAAATAAAAATCTTAAACGGCGCCGGTGCTCGCAGCCCCCTGCAGGCCCGGGGGGTACCGCAACTCCCACTTAAGAGGGGCAAATCCCCCCGGCAGCCATCCAGGTCAGCTCAGCTTCAATCCGAGCCGCCAACCCCGCAACGACTTCGCAAGTGAAAAGAAGGGGAAGGGAGCCGGGGAAAGGTGTCCCAGAGGCAGAACGCCCCCCTCACCCCTCCACCCCCCTCCCCTGAGCGTGTGGGGGAAGGGGTCTCTCCGCTTCCCCGCAGAGAAGACCCCCCTCCATCCCTCCAAACCCCGAGACCACCAACTTGGAGAACCCCCCCTGCACCCAGGGCGGGGGGGGGGGGGGGNNGCCCCCGGGGGGGGGGGGGGGGGGGAAGGGGGGATGAAGGGGGGGCTGCAGGGGGGCGAGACGCGCTCGTTCATCCCCCCCGGGTACCGGCTGCTATTTCTTATCCGCTCCTGGCACCCCCGGCTCCTTTTTCCTGCCGCACTTCGCAAGCACACAAAGTAATAAATAAATAAATAAATAAAAATTAGTTAAAAATCGCTATTTTATATTAAAATAACCCGCTGCCCCCTCCCTCTTCCAGCCACCCAGCCTCGCCGCACATCGCTTTCTTCCCCCGGATCCCGTCTCCTCAAAGCGGTCTCGGTTATTAAAGGATTCTGAACAAAGATAGCCCCGAGAGCAGCTATCAGCGCATTTTAACTTCATCAAAGACTTCGGGGGAGAGGGAGAGGAGGGGTCTGGCACCTTCTAGTAATGAGCTTGTCAGGAACACCCCTGACAGAGCAATTGAACAATTTGCACACAAGCAAAAGAAAAAGGAGCGGGGAGGGAGGGAGGAAGGGGAAATGCTACAAAAGCCCCTTCAATTTCCAACCATGTGCTTGGCAATCTGGAAAATAGATTCATTGGCCTCCTCTTTTCTCCCATGTCGAGTCTTGTAGCCCCTTTTGTAGGAGCTGGACATGAAAGGGAGACAACCAAGTGCCGGACACGAAGATCGCTTTTCAAAAGCAAATGCGTGTGAAGGCGAGATGTGAGACCGCTCGCTGCGGGGAGGCGGCACGTTCGGGAACAACATCAACAAACTGCGCGGAGGTTCGCGATGGCACAGACAGGGGCAGAGGAGGAGGGAATTTAAAAATAAGACTAATAAAAAAAAATTTAAAAAGGAGGAAGATAGGGGGGTGAGAAAAAAAAAAGCCCGACAGCCCCCATCCCCGGCGCACACTGCCCGGCTCCTGCCCGGCCCCGCACAAAGCCCCGCTCGCCCGGGGACCCGCTCCGTTCCCCGCTCCCTGTCTCGTACGTCTCAGCTTTTTTTTTTTCCCCTGTTTTTTCCTTCTCCTTCAGCTGGCTGCACGGGCAAGAAAGGCCTCGGTTCTTTAGATCAGGGACCCTGCCAACAAACAAACCAAAGAGCCACGTTTGGTCCCTGAAATAAATAAAGGTGGGGGAGGGAGGGGGAGGGAGAATTTTGGAGGAGAAGGGAGCGCTTAAAGATGTTTATTTACTTTGTAAGTTGTTGCAAAATTTAGGCGGAGATCAAGTTTCATTCGGTCATTCAAATGCTGCAGGCCCAAGGGGGACGTGTGTGCGGGGGGGAAACCCTCCAACTTATTTTCTCATGTGTCAACTTTTCCAAACAAAATAAAGGGAAGCGGAGGGGGGGGGGGGGGGGGGGGGAGGGG
>BJBW01000505.1:0-90293 GCA_004320125.1 Scolopax mira | reverse complement strand
CTGCAGGATGGCCATGGTGATGAGGGCGATGTAGGAGTAAGGCGGCTTCACCAGCGGGTTCTTCCCCCCCGCCCCGCCGCCGCCTCCGCCGCCGCCGCCGCCTCCTCCGCCTCCCGCGGGCGCCTTCTCCCCGGGCGCGGCGCCGCGGGCGCAGGCCGGCTCCGAGCCGCCGGCGGGGGAGAGCCGCTCCGGGGACCCCCCCATGCGCGCCTTGGCGGCCCCGCTCCGCGGCAGAGCCAGCCCCAGCGGATCGCCGCCGTCCTCCTCGTCCTCTTCCTCCTCCTCCTCGTCCTCCTCCTCCTCCTCGTCCTCGCTGTACTTGCCCCCATCCTGGGGCGGGCCCACCACGTCGATATCCGCGTCCTCCACCTCGGAGAGCGGCTCTTCCTCCGGGGAGCGCTCGGACATGATCCCGCAGCCGCCGCCGCCGCTGCTGCTGCCCAAAGTCATTGTTGTGCGGCCGGGGCGGCCGGGGCCGGGCTCCCCCCCCCACCTAGCGGCGGCTCCCGGGATGGGCCCCGGGGCCGTGCCGGAGGGGCTGCGGGCCGCCGCTGGGACTCCGCGCCCCGCCGCCGCCGCTCCGCGCCCCGCTCGCTGCTGGCGGGGCCGCGGCAGGGCTTGCGGGGTGGTGGCTGCGGAGGGAGGGGCGGGCGGAGGAGGGGGGAGGCGGGGGACGACGCGGGGTGGGGGCGGAGAGACGGGACGCCCGGAGGCTGGGCAGGGAGGTTGGCAGCAGTGATAATAAATAATAGTAATAATGATAATAAAAGGAGAGAGGAAAAAAAAAATTAAAAAAAAAAAAAAGGGGGGGGTGGGGGGGAAGCGGCGGGTGCGGCGGCGCCTGGGATGGGGGGGGGGGGGNNGCTCCTGGGATGGGGGGGGGGGGGAGGGAGGGGGGGGCGGGAGGGAGGGAGGGGCGGGGGAAGAGGGAGGGGGGAGGGCAGAAGTTGGGAAGGCGGCTCCCCCCTCCCCACACCCCTCCCAAGCCGGGACCCGGTGGAAACGCTCCCACTCTGCGCCTCCTGCCAGCGCTCCCCAGGCCTTTATACGGCCGCCCCGGCATCACGTGGCGCCCACCGGAGCCCCCCGTGGGGTACGGCGAGGGGCTGCCCGGCCCGGCCCGGCCCGGTCCCCGGGGAGCGCGGCTCCCGCCCCCGGCGGGGATGCTTTCGAGGAAAAACGTTGCCCGCTCCCCCAGGCGCTCGGATGCCCCCGACTACGCCCGGAGACGGCTGCTGTGGGATAAAGCCCCCCTCCCCGCCCCACATGCGGTACCCCGTGGTGCTGGAGGCTCTCGGGGCCCATTCCTGCGGGATGCCACGGCCTCCTCCCTCTGCCCGGGGCCCGCGGAGGGTCCGTTCACCCCCCCGAGTTCTACCCGCCCCCGGGGCTGGGGGCTGAGCTGCCGCCGTCCAGCAGCCTCGCCGGTGGCGACCCTCGCTTCTCCAGGGCCTAGCCCCTCGTCCCCCTCTTGAGGAGTGGTGTGAATTTGGGGATCCCCCGCTCCCCTTCACACGTTCACGTCACCGAGACGTCACCAAGCCCGGAGCACCCTGCCTGGAAACCCGCTTCCCACTCACGGCCCGCACCCGCCGTGAAGGATGCGGCCGCCTGGCAGGTGCGGGGTGGAAGGCGAGGAGGAACGCTCAGACAAGCTTTCCCCCACGCGAGAAAAAAAATAATAATAATAAAAAAAAAATAAAGGGAAGGCTGTCCTGAGACGGCACCCCCGTCCCGCATCCCCGCCCGACGGGGCTGGCCTGGCGGGGTACCGCTTTCCGAGGTGGCCCACCCGCAGCCCGGCCAGGCCCCAGGCACCCTCCGGGACGGGGAATCTCCTCCGAGCCTCGGGATCTTCTCTCCGCAGCTCTCCTGCCACCGCTCCCCCCGACGGCTGGCAGGGAAGAGGCGGTGGGCGGCGGACACCCACCTTGCTGCGGGGCTGCAGCCGAAGGGGGAGGTTTTCCCCTCAACCAGAGGGCACCCCCCACCCCCCAAAACCACAACAGCGTCCTGGCGAGTGGCAGAGCCCCGGTCCCCGACCCGCAGGGGACAAGGCCGGTGCGGCCACCCCGGCGCAGGGTGGGGGTCACAGCCACGGCTGCGGCCGCCCACTCCCGCGCCCCGTGGGTGGCTGCGGCAACCCCTTGTCCTTATTTCTGCCGCGGACACACCGAACCACGCTCGCACGGTTGGTTTGGCTTGGTTTTTGTTTTCCCCGCTCTGCAAACACGTAGCCGTTTTCCCGGGGAAGGATGCCTGGGTAGGGAAGAAGGGGATGGTTTCCTCCCGAAACCGAGGGGGTGCCAGGGAGAGATCACCCCACCCGGTCCCCCCCATAACCCAGGGCAGCGCTCGGCAGTGTGAGAATCCGCGGTGATGAATGGCCAGTCGCTGCCGTTAACAGGTGCGAGCATTTGGTGATAAAATCTCCAGCACTAATACCGGGGGAGCCGGGCCAAACAGCTGCGCGGCCCCGCTTCCAAATGCCGGTCACAATTACTCAAGCCCTTAACGACTCGGTGCACAGGCTGGCCGGGCTCGGGGGGGACCCCAGGAACCGGCAGGAGCGGGCGGCGCTTCTCCCGCACTTCTCCGGTTGAAGCGGCTGTTTAAGGAACCGGGGATTCGGTCGTATCCTCCTCTCTCGCCGCCGACGCCGCGATCCGGGAGGATTTTTCCACCGGAGGAGGGGAAATAGAAGGATAACTTGTGCTGAGAGTTGCCCAGGAAGGTGGGAAGTGTGTCCTGCCGGCGTGTGGCAGGGCTGGGGGAGCTTTCTCTCCTGGGGGAGAAAGGAAAGCTTTTTCCTTTTCCTTTCTTTCGCTTTTAGACACCCCCGATGCCGATAACCTCTGTTTGTGGCACATACGCATCCATCTCCCTCTCGTATATATGTTCCCCTACATAGATTGATATTTTTTTCTTATTTACATTTATTATATATTTTAATTTTTTTAAAAAATATATATATATATAATTAGCAAACACGGGGAAATGCTTGGGAGACGCCGCATCTTTCCTACCGACGTTTCTCAAGCTCTCCGTCCATCAGCCCCGCGGAAAGGCAGCGGGAAGAACAAATGGAAGGGAGCGGAGGGAGGGAAAAGACCCCCTAGCCGCTTTCCATTTTTATTAAGTAAAATAATAGTTATGCCTCCCCTACATAAACGAAAGTGTCATAAAAAATTCCGAAGCAGCTGCCAGAGATTTCGACCACACACGCAACGGGGCGATTGAATTTCCACTCGGTGCATTTCATGGCAGCGAGGAACCGCCGGGAGCTGCGCCTTGTGCCTCTGCAGGGCGGCGAAGGGGAGGGAGGACACACACACACACACACACACACACACACACACACACACACACAGGAGGGGGGGGGGTTGGGGCAGAAAACCCGGGGGATGCCCCCCATCCCTCCGCATCCCTCCGCGGGAGGAGCCCCAGGACGGGGGGGGAATCCTTGGCCACTGCGCTCCTGGACATCGGGACTCCGGGGAAAATATTGAGGGGGGTGGGGGGGTACGGGAGGGAAGAAGGGTCGCTCGGAGGCGGCTATTGAAGGGACACGGCCGGTGCTTTGTCCCGCTGTCGCCGGGACCTCCCCCTTGGGCATCGCGCATCCCGAAGCGCCGCAGCTCCAAGGAACAGCATGTCCCCGGCAGCCACCGTCCACACCATTCCTGCCCGTTTCACAGGCAAAATCTCGTCCCCGTTAAAGTCGGGAACGACCCCAAAAGGCAACGTTAGCGAAGGAGTCCCTCCGTCTGCCGGCGGCTCCCGATCGCCGAGTCGGTATTAGCCTCGGCTTCGCCGGGCAAAATCGGCCGCAGAAAGAAATCAAAACGAGAAAAAGGACCCAAACTACACCCGTCCCGAAATGATTTAGAAAAGGGAGCCCCGGGACTGAAGCAAAGCAGATGGCGGGATCCCAGACACGTACATACACACACGCACACGCTCCCGGCCGTGCATCCGCAACACGGAGCGAGGAGTGAGTTTTCATCACGGGTTTGCACGTCGGGGTAAGAAATGATGCGGTCTCCCGAAAGAGAAACCCTATCGATCTTCCCAAAAACATTGCCTTGTCGTCGTCCCACTGTTCCCAGGCGCTCAGGGCTGGGAGGGAAGCGTTTTTCCCAGGGCAGATTTTTAATTTTTTCGGCTCTCCTCTCTGAAGTATTTCATTACAACCAGCCTCCCTTCCCACCACCTCCCGTTTTAACCCGACTCTGCTTTACATTTCACGTTAAATTGTGGCATCAAACGGGCGTGGGGCCGAGAGCTGGTGGGGTGGCGAGGGTCTCCAAAAAGTCTCAAGAAGTGAAAAAAAAAAAAAAAAAGGAAAAAAATAAAATTGGCTATCAACCAATCAGGTTGTTTTTTTTTCCTCTCTCCTTTAAATTGACTTTCACTGTGTGTCCTGCCCATCTTAAAGAGGCTTCGGGTCGGTGTTTTGATGCCTCTTTAGCAGGTTCAACCTTCGGATGAGGTTTCCCTCCCCTCCGGGGCTCCCGGTACCCCCACACCGGCAGCTCCGTGGGATCGTGTCGAAGCCCCTCCAAGCTGCGAAATGCCAACAAGGACCAGGATTTTTAATTATTTATATATATTTTTTTTCCCATGGGGAAAAGCTCGTTCCCTGTCGCTCCGCCGGAACCGTTATTTGCCGGGGGGTGCGATCGCTGCTCCTGCCCCGGCATTGGCCATGCCCCCGCCTAAGGAAGCCGGTCCTGGCCGGAGCATCCCCCGGCGCTGGGGATTACCGGGGGGCTGATCCTGCACCGCTGTGCCCGGGGAAGGGCAGCATCGGGCCCTGCAGCGCTCCCGTGGGCTGTCGGGGCAGTTTGGGTGGGGGTTTAGCTCCAGCCCAGCCGATACCTCCCCCAGATCCTTCCAGGAGATCCGTTGGTTTTGCCATACATGATCGTTCTCGTTTCCTCTGCCGAGAAGCATCTAAATTCGTTTATTCTGATGAGAACCGCATCTCCAAGTCCCCCAAGGCTCACTGATGGATTTTTCTGTATTACCTCGTTATCAAGCTTGGCTGACCTCTAACTTCTCTGAAAACATGAACAAGACAGACCTGCTGCTGCCTGGGCTGCCCCAGGGGGCTCTTTTTCCACTTATGCGATTTCCTTTGATATTATTTCTCTTCTTTCCATATCCAAGGCTCAAACCTTCAGTGCTCCCTGCAGTTCAACCTTTTTTTCCAGCCCCGTACCACCAGCTCCCGGCTCGCAAAGATCACTTTGCAGCCTGCACACCAGGAGCTCCTGGTGCCGGAGCAGGGAGATAAGTGGGAATGATGGTGCCAGATAACACGAGATGGGTAAAATTCCCGGTTTGGAAACCACTGGAGGCAAGCGCTTATATCCATCCCTGCAGCGCGCAGCCGTTGGACATCTTGGTTTTGCTGACTTGCATTTTCGAACGCAGGTGTCTCAAATTCTACACCAAAAAAGTCCAGAATTTCAAGGGGAGCTTTTCCCAGGCACTCCATGTGCAGGGATGAATCCCCATGAACCTCTGGAGAACAAGTCTCCCTGACTTCCCTGCTCTTCAGACAAGTGGGAAACTCCTCTCCCCTCATACACACACATTTATTTAGGTGCTATCATCTGATTTTAGGACCTTGGTTTTGGACTTGCAGTTCAAAAACTTTGTCTGCTGCTCTCTATTCATAACTGATCCCATCCCACATGGATTTGAAGCCCACCAGGCAAGCTCATATGCAGCTTAACACTCAACTGACTAACTGTGGCTTGGTATAAGCTTTTTTTTTTTGTTTTTTTTTATACTGTTCTTCAGCAATCTGACATGAAAAGAGATGGATACACACACACTTACATGACTCAGAGGAACACAGTCATTTTGAGCCATAAACCACCAGGTGCACTTTTGAGACTCACCAAATCCAGCTCTCCTGGTTGCCATAAAAAACACATTAGCCAAAGGCCGATGCATGTGGAAAGCAATTATGCTCTGGCACATGACAACGTGTATAGAACAGCCTGGTAACTGTGCCTACCACACAAGGAAAAATATCCCTGTGAAAACAAGCCTGCTAAATCACTTCATTCTTCCCTGAATCCCCTGAAAATAAAAGAGAGGATTTTGCAGGGGGGTGGAAGGGAATCAGATTTTCCAAAAGTAGATGCAGCAGTCCAAGAACCTAAATAAATGGCCAGATTCACAAGGATGTAGAAACTCATGATGAGGTTTTCTATGTTATTATCTGACCACGCCAAACGTGCTCAGGAAACCCCTGCTCCCAAGTTCTCCACATTCAGTGGTTCAGCAGCTCGAGTGCCCACCACATCCACCGAGTTCACAAAAGTCCACTTCTGCCAGAAATGCCAGCTGAGGACCCTCACCTTGGGAGCCAGAAGCAATACAGAGAGAGGGTCTCCAAAGAAGAAATTACAGAGAAGGTGGAAAATTACTGGAATACAGCTTGATTAGGAGAAAAAGTGTTTGACTCCTTTTTATTTCTTTTTCTGCATGTAGTAAATGGACAGAGATAGAAGTCTCTAAATCCGGAATTATCCAGCAATCTCCAGCTGGGAATGAGGTTGGGGTGAATCTACTGTATCCTTGCAAAAAATCAGCTGTGCACATACATGCTGATATCTACAGGTTCATATATATATATATATTTTGCCCCTAGACCTCAAATAAGATTATACTTCAGTCAGCATGGAAGCTGTGATGTTGCTACTGCACAGGAATATAGCACAGGGCTACTTTTTGCTGTTTCCATCTTGAGAAGGAGCTGGATAAACAGAGGGAGAAAGTTTGCACCTTAAAGTATGAGGAGGGAGGTGAAGTATCTCACCCACTCAGAGAAGCAGAGGCAGAGCCAAACTCCTTAGCCCTGTCCCTTTATCCACTGGAAGACAGACAAGGAAAAACATCAAACCAGGCATCACCGTTCTAGTTGGGGCTGAGTCTGTGCAGAAGGGTGAAAGTCATCTCCGTTGTCCCACCAGCAAATGGCTAAGGATGCTGATTCCTCCCCTGCATCTCCAACAGGACACAGCTTCACCCCACAGCCTGGCTCCAGCACTTCCACCTCCCAGTGGCTCCTTCCTTCAGGTCCAGGACCCAAAGCTAATCCCTGGCACGGCCCAGGCTGACATCGTGGCAGCATCAGCGTGGCCACAAGGGAGAGTTCTCCATCTCTATAAATTAGGTGCTCTGCAGCACACAGCAGGTAAAAGGGGCACACCAGAAACCCATCCCCAGCATCTCCAGGCTGGTAAGAACTTCTGTCTCTTGCTTCACACAACCAGAAGAAATTGCTGCCCTGAGCTGCACAGAAGCAAGAGAAGGGAAGCCTGTCAACACACAGGTTAAAATTAATCCAGCCACTCCAGGGGTGTTGAAGCTTCAGATACACACACCCACACTCCTTCTTTCACTTGCTGCAGGTGAATCTCTGCTTATTCTTGCTGAGAAGAGGCAGCTTCATCACTTGGATGGAAAAATGACACTCAGTGCTGCTGAAGGAAAGGCTGATGTTTTATATCTACCTTTAAGTTACTTAGAAAGACCTGATTTCTGCAGGATGGGCACGCAGCATGGCCCAGATAACTGGATCCCGACAACATGTGTTACAAAACGCCTTTTTCTTATTGCCATTTTCCAGGCTTTTGCATAGCTGAGCGTTAAAATTGTGTTCTACCAGGGCATGAAGGCGTCGGGATAAGTTTTCTGCTCACTGAAAATGCTTCGCTGGACTCCTGCGGGGGGCTTCCCTCCCAGCGCAGAGATAAGCGTGCCATCTAGAGGAAATCCCCTTTATTGCCAGGACTGGCAGCTGAAAATTATCCAATAAAGCATAATTAACCTCTGGCTTCAGTGAAAATCCTTCAGCTGTGCCCTGCTGCTCCGGGCTGCCGCACAGGCACGTCGTGGTGGGATGGCGACGCACCGAGGCACTGGGACAGCTCAGGAAGGTCCTAAGCACTTGAGGGCCACCCCAGCCCATGTTGGCACAAGCTGGCCTGTCTCTCCTCCATAGGTGATGTCAGTTGCCCGGCCCCCCTAGTATGGGCATTGGGATGTAAAGGAGGAGAAGGTGATGTGGTTGTTTCCATAGTCCATGCTCTCTGCCATGTCTGCCTCTGAGGAAGGTAAGGAGGATGCATGTATTGCAGGATAAGAAGGCTGTATATGTCATATAATGCCCTCCAATAGGTGTTATCAGCAGTCCTGGACCTATGGGTGCCAATGCCTGAGCCACAGGTGAGGGCCCAGGTGCACTAACGGAGTGGCAGGGTCACTTGCTCCACCAGAAGCTCCCACCCTGTGGAACACAGCCCTGCAGAGTCCCCAAGGGGCTGATACAGGTGTTCAGGATACAGCCCAGCAGTGGGGATGAAGATCTGACCTCCCATGGGAGGGAGGGAGGTGTCCTCCACATTTCCACTCATTTTTCCTAAGGAAAAATCTCCTTCACAGCCAGCTTCCCAGGCTGGACTGCTCTTATATACTGCTGCTGTCGTGGGCACCCTCATCCAAACCTTCAGGTATGGTTGCAGGCCTGGGATGTGAGATGTGGGGGTATGTGGGACAGCAGGCACCATAGTTTTTTTACCCTCCTGTGGTCAGAGCCAGCCCACTGAAGCCTACAGCATCCATATCCCACACCTTCCTATTTTTTGTTTTCTACCACTACCAGTGAATGTCACATCTGCAGTCACCCCACTAATCACCCCAACTGCAGACCCCACAGTCTGCTGTTGCCCCACTAATAAAAACAAATCCTTCCAGCCCTAAAAATAATTGAAAAACAGTGATCTAGGTCCAAGCAGAGGGACAAGTGCTACTGCCCAGCAGGCAGCTGTCTTGTAAAAATGGTAAGGCTTGAAAAAAAACACCTTCAGTGGTAGAAAAAGAGCAGAGATGGTGTTCCATGAGAGAAACCTTATTCTGCAGAAAAAGCAGGTGCATGCTTAAGCAAAGAACATTTTGAGAAGAGTTGCTATTGCATTGTCTCGTTCATATTCTGCAGGATTTTCAAAATATTTTCTTCACTTTTTAAAAAAATTACAATTATTCCCCCTTTCCTCACCATCTCAGAAGCTCCTCATGATGTTGCTCTCTGGTGCTCCCAAGCAAGGCTGAACCCCAGCAACATCAGCAGCACCTTTCTGCTTTTAACAGCGATGGTGTTTCAGGTGTCTCACACCTGACTCCTGACCCGTGTCTCAGCGATGCTGCTCTCATCACCCACAGTTGTTGTTCCTCCTGCTCCGTGGCAGGGAGGGAAGGCCTGGATGTCCCCATGGCTCATCACAGGCACTGCCACTCAGGAGGAGCAAAGGGCTTTGTGACATCGCCCTAGGAGCTTGCGCGCTTTATAGGTCTCTTATTTCCTGTCATTACTGAGAAGAGCTGAGAAGTAATAAAAATCTGGGCTCCAATCCTAAAAAAACTTATGCCTGAGCTTAACTCTAAGCACGTGAGCCGTCAAAGGGGACTATTCATGTGCTTAAAATTTAAGCATGTGCTTAAGCGTCTGTAGGCCTGGAGTCTGTCAGTGCGGGGATTTGTGCCTTAAGCCCATATTCTGGGTCATTATCCTTTTCATGTCTTCTCTGGCATCTCAGAAGATGCTTCAAAGGGGAATTTTCAAGTTCTTCAATAAACTTCCAGAGCAGCCTGGATTCTTGCCTATTCTATGGGGCAATTCTCCTCCGCTGCCTCCCCTCCCCCTGGTAGTGATAATCCTGTGCTATTTCATGCTTGGCCAGACAATTAAGCCCTCTTGCTGCTTGGCTCTGTCTTTGTTATGTATAATTGTTCCAAATAATTAGCCACTATTGCACGCTATTCTGAAACTACTTTGTATTGCAATTATACTTAGAGGGTGAGCATCAGCTCGGGGAGAATCCAAGCAGCAGACAGCTTGGAAAGAAAGGGCTTCGAGCCGGGGGAAGAGGGATGCGTGCTTAAGCCAACACTGCAGAAAACCTAAACAATAAGTAGCCAGCGAGGAGTAAATGTTGCCTGGAGAGGGTCTGTGGCTGGTGGGGTCGGGGCCAGGAGAGCTGAGGGTGGGCTGCAGGGTCTTGGCCAAAATGTCACCTGGCTGCCACCTCGTGGGTGCTGATTACGGTGCAGGAGGCAAAACCATACTCCACTCCCATCACTTCCATGGTGACTTGAAGGGAGAACCTTGGCCAAGTGGCCAGTTTTGCCATCTCCATACAATGTAGGAAATGTGTAGCTGTGTTGGGATGCATTTGGGGTCTGTTAGGAAAATGTTCCCTAATCGTGTCTTTGCACCCACAAGTGCAAAACTTGTAATTTCTTGAGAGTAAAAACTTCGAACAATGAGATTGGTTCAGCAGTCTCCTGTTTTCACACCAGCAAACACATATTTTTTATGGATGAGTGCTGGATGAGATACAGCTCCATGTGAAGCATCTTTTTGAAACTGAAAATAACGTGGCGCAGCAGAGTCCCTTAGCACTACTCAGTCTCTTGTCTTTCAAGCAGAGAATATCTGAAAAGGATGTAACCAAGACCTGGGTTGGGCTGACCTGCATTGGTGAATTAATTCCTCTGCTGAAACCCATGGCTTGCTCTCAGCAAAGAGCCAGGATGGACAGTGACACTGTGCTTGGACAATTTTGTGCTTTTTGAGGTCCAGCCAGGTTATGCTGCTTGAAACCTCCTGAAAATGCATCTACAAGCTGGGTTTGGTTTCCAACACTTGGTTAGAAAAAAGAGTTTTTAAAACTGAGTTTGTGGTACAGATGGAAAGTGTGCAAAATGTTTGGGGCAGTCGGACCCATTTTCTGCAGATGTCACCCACTGCATCTTTTGACTCAGCAGAGCTGATGCAAATGGCAAACAAACTTTTCCAGGCACATCCATAACTGGTTCAGGTGCATCCTTCCTCCATGTGTGACGTGAGCCAGGGCTGCTTGTTGGCATTGGGATGGCACAGTTGATTCCACACACACATAAACCCAACTGTGGCAGTGTAACCACGTCAAGCAGCCCCAGTACAAAGACTGTGAAATGAATGGACCTTGGATGCTCTCCCAAGAGCTTGTAGGTGTTGTGCTGCCAATGCTCAGGCTCTTCCGTTTTGCTTCTGAACCACAGCCTTGCTTCTCGGGTGCTGTAAGAGACCTGAGCTCTGACATTCACACATTCTACGTAGCACATTTTAGACATAAAGTCAGGCTGCCAATGAGGATGGCTGCTGCAGACAAGTGCTCCTTCATCACTGCTCCCTCATCTTTCATGACTCTCACTTGTTTCCCTATTTTCACTCCAGGGAGAAGAGCATCAAGGGAACAGCCAGCACCATCCAGCCCTGTATCCTGTCTCAGTGATGGTCTGCAGCGGATGCTTAGGCAAATGGTAAAAGAGGGTAAAGCCAGAAAATGCTTAGGAAAAGGGAAAAAGAGGGTACAGCCAGAGAAACCCATCCTCTCTGAAATCTTCCCGGAGTTGGTAATTGGTGTTTTAGGGACTTCCCAGCCTTGAGGTTGCATCCAACATAACGTGTTTAATAACGAGCCTCACCCCGTTCTCATTCTCATCCTGACACCCCAAGCCTCCACGATGTCCCGCCCTTCCCCACGCAGCCGTGAACAGGGCAGACCCCAAATGCCGGGATGCTGCCGGTACCCCCTGAGCATCCCCCCCCCTCGCCGTGTCCCTGGGCCCGCGGGGAGGGGTCCGGGAGCGGCTTCCCAGGGCTTTCCACTGGAGGTCAGTGTTGGCCTGAGCACAGCGGCTGGCACCCCGGGACACCTCCCCCCCACCCCCCCGTCACCCCCTCCCCACGGCGGGGCGTTACAGCCGGGGGGTGAAGCGGCGGAGGGGAGGGCAGGGTTGCTCCCGCCCTGTTCAAACACAGCGGCTGCATCGCCCGCTCCTGCCCGAATAGGAAGGACCAGAATATATATATATACAGGACCCAAACATCACGTAGCAGAGGCGGTGACAGATACACACACCCCCCACCCCGATACCCCAAGACATAGC
Organism: Scolopax mira; assembly: GCA_004320125.1. Taxonomy (NCBI): domain Eukaryota; kingdom Metazoa; phylum Chordata; class Aves; order Charadriiformes; family Scolopacidae; genus Scolopax; species Scolopax mira. The sequence goes on along the minus strand of BJBW01000505.1, from coordinate 78,278 downwards.
TCAGAGCTTGGGAAGTGCTGACTCCCAGGTGCTAATTTGTTAAAAACTCATTGTCAGCTGGCAAAGCCAATCTTAACCAGTCCCTCTGCACCCACTGCCCACCTTCCCATCATCAGCTTTACCCACTCTGTCCTCACCTCAGAGACACACCACAGACTGCCTTCAAGCTGCGGATTTGCAAAGGGTGAAGCATTCCATAGAATAAAAGCTCGTTACGGTGTAAAATTTCCAACACTGGGACTGCCAGGGGACAGCTGGCAGCATCCGGACAAAATCTAACACTTCCAGAGGGACCGACAAGTTCTCCAGGAAATGTGCCTTGACTACAATTTCAGCTAATGCTGTGCTTGCTTGCAACCGGATGGAAAACACTATTTATAGCTTGGGAATATCAGCTGGAAAGAGCATTTCTCATTGCTCGTTTTAACCTGGGGGGAGGCTGTAGGAAGGTGGTACAAGTCGGTCCTCCCCGGGCAGCCAGTATTTCCCAGGGGAAAACAAGCATCTTTTTCAAAGTGGCAGCTGATGTGGGTTATTTGTTTCTGAACATGTAGCCTGAGGGAATCTGAATTCAGCCTGATTTGCAAAGGGCCGTTCTCCAAGAAGTCAGACCGTCTTGGCAATAGACCTAATCACCACCCAAATCTCTTTGGTGTTTGGGATCAACTCCAAACCCCTCCTCAAGACGGGGCTCTCCCCACTGTGGGATGTCCAGGGGATCTCTTGCCATCACCCTGAAGGATGACATTCATTCCACAGTCTTGGAGACCAAAGAAAGTTTTGCCTTTGGCCTTTGTGTGAGCAAGATAGAGATAGTTATGACTGTCATTACTTAATATTCCCTAAACTCCCTGGGCATAGCTAAATAAAGAGAGGAGGATTTCAAAGGAGACTAGGTTTCACAAACTGAAATCTGGGTGATAATTACTCCTAGTTCATTCAAATCCCTCTTATTCACAAAACAGAGACATTGAAAAGACACTAAAGAGCACAGGTATAAACTTTACAAAGCTTAAAACTTCTCTGCCCCAGCAAGGCTCATGCTTTACATGACACCTAAATCCTACTCATTTGCTAGATTCACCCCAACTGTAAACAAAGCTTTGAAATGAAAGCTTAAAAGCCTAGTTGGGATACATTAAGTTAACCAAGAAGACACTCTTAAGGCATTAGTTTAATGACAATCACAATATAAGTGCCAGAGGTTTGTGCATGTGAGGATTAATATCTATGGGAAAAGGGGTTTCTTCCCCCTATAGAAGAAAAGGGGGGTGTTGCCCATGATTTCCAGCTTGTTTGGCAGCGTAGGGCCCCCAGTGAGGGTGGCTTATTGCCGCTGGCAGGGGGCTCTGTGCTGGGGCTGTCTGGCAGATGGGTCCTGGGAGGATGTGCAACCCAACGCTTCACACCAGGCTTTGTCCCGACACACAGGAAAGGGTCAGCTGCTCTCTCTGAACCAGGATTTTGGGGATCCAGCCCACTGCAGTGACTCTTGCTTCATGCCAGAACCCCCATGGTTAAAGAGACCCCTTTTGCAAAGGCACAGGGATGGGAGGGGTCTCCTGCAGAACCCCACCAGATGTGGAGCTGGGTGCTACTCTCCAGAAAGCCCTGTGGCAGGAGAGCACAAACAACTGGGGGACAGGAGCATGCCACATTCCAGCCCTTCAGGCTCCCTGATTCTCCCCCTGGCTCCACCAGCTCTTGATTAACACCCAGAGATGCCAGGAACTTGGAAAGCCCTTTCCAACACCAGGTCCCTGCTCCTGCAGGGCTCCGGGGTGACTGGGGAGGAGCAGGTGTGAGATGTCCCAGCTTGGCCACCTCTTCCTGGTGCATCCCACCCGGGTAGAACCACAGTATCACCCTCTCCACCCAACACCACTTTTCCTGTATGCCAGTACTCGGTTCTCCCCCACCTCAGACACTCTCCTGCTCGTGGTGGAAACCCAGCAGAGCCCCAGCCCGGTGCTTGGTGCTGCTGGAGGGAAGCCAGCAGACCCAGCGCTTGGGGCACGTGTCTGGCTCTGACCCCCTGGACGTTTAGGGGAGACTTCAAAAGTGCTTTGGTTTGAACAACTTGTCGGAAAAACATTGCAGGATCGGGCCCTGGGGGGTGAATGTCAGTTGTGACAAGTGTCCTTTCTACGGACTGTCCTCGCAAGGGATTATTTCAGCGTGTCTCCCCCCCCAGTCCACCTGTACAGACAGCGCAAACTTTCATTAGACAGAAGATCTCTGCCTGTTGATGTCTTTCGTAGAGAGCCAAAGTATTTGAAGGGATAAGTTTTTTCACTTTACGAGCAGGGCTGTCGCTAAGGGAAAAGCACAGAAGCTGCTGCTGGGAGCAGTGTGAGAGCTGGAAAGGTGAAGCTGGAAGGACCAGGGAGGAGACCCAGAGCCCAGGGGCTCAGCTGAAGGCAGCAGACAAGAGCTAGGTCAGTTTTTAGAGACAGATGAAACCCCAATTTTAAGGAGGACAAGAGGAAAAAACCATTTTCTTCCTCCCCTTCCCATACCAACCCCACTCTCAGTTTCTACAGAGCACATGGGATAAAAAAATGAAAAGCCACAAGCTCCCAAGCCCAAACTGTGGGTAAAAGCTGACTCCCTTGGTTCTTGCCTGTACACCCAGCTTTCCATCATGATCAGCATCCAGGAAACGAGGTGCTCAGTCTTACACCAAAGCTCAATCGACATCCAACCCCTCCTTAAGCAAGAGGAAGGTGGAAAAGGGACTACAAGAAACTACTCTGCTTCAGAGGACACCCTAGAAAAAAGGAGAGAGATCCTAGCTTGTCACTTTTACCCAGAGGGTGTTTAAATTAAAAAAAAGTGCTAAATCCAGAAATGGGGAAATTCTGCCTTCAAACCTGTAGAGATGGTCTGGGTAGCAGTCCTGAAATAAAGAGCAGCAGCCCGGCCAGTGAACAGGTTGGAATTTTAATTGATTTTGTTGTAAGGGAGGAAAGCTACAATCTCCTGATTCTGATGTGCTAAATCAGAATTTCACCTGCAAGGGATTCCTCGGGGGGAAGCCGCGTTCCCTGCCAAGCAAACGGAGACCATCGAGCTGAGGAAGAGCTGCACGGGGCAAACCTTGCAGCTTCCAGGTGACAGATGATTGCTGATGGCAGTCTTCTTCACATGGCTTGGTGGTGGTTGGTTACCATTCGCTTTTTAAAAACTTGTAATAAAATACCCTTAGAAAGTGTCAGTAGAAACGTCAGATGTGGCAGGTTCACAACAGCAGCACGAGTCTGTCTCCCACCGGTTACAAGACCGATAACTTCCTCTCATCAAGGTCCGTCCAGAGCCAGAGGAACGGCAGCACTGGACGTGTTGGAATGAAAAGATTTATTTAAAAAAAAAAAAAAGTCCTTTCTAACAATAAAAGTTACTTTTAAAAATAGTAAAAAGAAGTAGTCGGAGTGTTGGGGATTTTTTTCCTACAGGAGAAGGAAATCATAAACACCTTAAATATCTATTCAAAATCCAGTGAATTGGTTTAGTCAGGTTTTTTGGGAGGTCACTCTAATTCCAGTTACAGAGGAGGCACCCAGGGAAGAGAGGAGAAAGCCCATTTGCAGGACAGCTCCTGCTCTCTGGGTTCCACATCCCCATCTCCTGGGAGTGCTCCTCCTCACCCCACGGGTGCCCCAGGGTGCCCCAGGGTGCCCTGCTGCAGATGGCATCCCTGGGGTCGGGCTGTGCAGAAGGAGCACCCCCCTTCCCGAGTCGGGGGGGATCCCTGCTTGGCAGATGCAGCCAGAGAGCACCTTTCCCAGCAGGAGATGGGGCAGAAAAAGAGACCACCTTGCCTCCACTTAAAAATGAGCTGAGAAAAAGAGGAGTTAAGTCCCCCCGCAGGCGTGTGTCCCCACACAGCCAGAGGCTGGGGGTCCCCGAACCCACCCCAGCTGGTCCCCACAGCAGGAAGAAGCCTACGTGTCCAGAGATGGTCCTGGGGGTGTCCAGCCAAGTCCTGTCCCCCATCCAACCCCATCACATGTACCGCTCCAGGCCGGCAGGGAAATTGGGCTGCCTCATGTAGGCATTACTGGAGCCAAACTGGCCAAGGGGGGACGCGGAGAGCCCCAGGAGCTGCTCGCTGTGCTCGGCGCAGGCCGGGGGCCGCATGGCTGGCAGGGCCAGTCTGTTGGGAGCCCCGTAGAGCTGTGGGCTACCGGGCGAGTAGCTGCCCTGTGCCACGGGCAGGTGAGGCGGCGAGGCAGCATAGGGATAAGCCAGGGTGTTGGGGCCAGCTCGGCCCAACAAGCCGGGACTGACGGGCTGTGCCTGGAAGCAGGGAGGCTCGGAGCTGCCGGCGGAGCAGGAGGGAGCCAGCTCAGTCCCGGGCAAGCCCAGGGATGGGTGGCCCAGCTCGGCCGGTGGTGAGGGCTGCAGGGCCTGCTGCCCGCTGATGAGGCTGTCGATGCTGAACATCCTGGGATGCTGTGCCGGTGGGGCCGTCCCAGCTGCGTAGGGGTGGAAGACGGTGCTGGAGAGCTGGGGGCTGTAGCCGGGCGAGCAGAGGGCGTTGGGGTAGGGTGCTGTAGGTGCCGTGGGGCGGCCGGCGGGTGGGGGCGTGAAGGCGCTGGAGTTTTGCATGTAGCCCGGGTAGGTGGTGATGTCGGTGCGCTTGAAGCGCTTCCTCCGGCGCAGGAAGCTCCCGTTGTCGAACATGTCCTCAGCAGCCGGGTCCAGCGTCCAGTAGTTGCCCTTGCCGGGGTGGCCGGGCTCCCGGGGGATCTTGACAAAGCAGTCGTTGAGGGTGAGGTTGTGGCGGATGCTGTTCTGCCACTTCTTGGGGTTCTCCCGGTAGAAGGGGAAGCGCTCGGTGATGAACTTGTAGATGCCCCCCAAGGTGAGCTTCCTCTCGGCGGCGTTGGCGATGGCCATGGCGATGAGGGCGATGTAGGAGTAAGGGGGTTTGCCCCGCTGCACCGGCCGCTTCCTCCGGCGGCCCCCGGCCGGGGGCGGCGGTTCCTCGGGGGGCGGCGGCGGAGGGGGGCTACCCCCGCTGCCCCGCGGCTCCGGCTTCACCGGTGGCGCCTGACCGGCGGGGGGAGACCCCCGGGGCGGCCCGGGAGAGCCGGGGCTGGCCGCGGCGGCGGGGCTAGGAGCCGGCAGCGTGCACATGCCTCGCAGGCAGGGGAAGCCGGCCGCGTTCATATACGGCCCTCGCCTTCCTCCTCCTCCTCCTCCTCGGATGAGGAGGGGGGGGGGACGGCGGGAGAAAGAGCCCCCCCCGAGGGGAGGGAAAAGGGGGAAAGGGAGGGGAAGGTGGGGGCAGGCACCGTGGCAGCTCCCGGCGACGGGAAAGTCGGTTCCGAGTCGCTTTGGAATATATAGGGCTGTCACCCTCCCCCCCCCTCCCGGAGGGGCGTGCGGTGCCCGGCCCGCCCCGGCCCCTTTCCCCCGGCGGGAGGAGGAGGCCCCTGGGGAGGGGTCCGGACTCCTACGGCTAAATCCCCCAGCCTCTCCCCAAGGTTTTATTTGGCAGCCCCGGCCCCGAGCGGTCCCTCCCCCGGGGGTCCCGGGTGCCAGCGCGGCGGCCGGCTCCGCTCCCGGGCCTTTCTGCCTGCCGCTCCGCTTTCCTGTTACCCGACAGGTCCTCCCAGGAAAACAACTAAACGAAACGAGCCCCGACGGCCAAATCAGGGCGAGTTCGGTGCCGCAGCCAGCCCCCAGCAGCAGAGCAGGTAACCTCCGGCCGGGTCCCCCCGGCTGCTTGGATTTCGTTGTCTTTTTATTCCTTCTCCCTGGGAAAAACGCTCAGCGGCAGCCCCAGAGGCGGCAAGAACCGGGGTTTTCTCCCCCAAACCAATCCCCTCGCTTTAGTTACTCTGCAGCCTGGTGAAATCTCCTGCTTAAGAAAGTCCTGGGAAAGTTTTTTGCTTTTCCCCTAGGAGAAAGGAAGATGGGCTGCAGAGCTCGGGGCTGCCCGCAGGTGCCTCCCGTGGGGCGGGCAAGGGATGCGGGACAGGGATGGCATCTTGGGGGTGGATGGAGGAAGCAGAAGAGGGGTGTCTTTCTATCACTGCAGAGGGACTGACCTCGTGGCTGAAGCTGAAAGAAGACACCAGACTCGGAAAGTCCTTCAGGGTTTCACGGAAAACCTCTTCGGATCTCATCCTGCACTCCAGACCCTGTAGAATGGAACTGCAGCCCCCCCATCCATGGCATATGCCAATACCAGAGCTGGGAGACTGTTGGCTGCTTTATCAGCACCAAAAAAAAAAGCTGGGGGCTTTTATACTGTCCTAACTCATTGCTGCTGAGCATCATCTCTAAGGCAGATACCCACCTGTGGAGAGCCTGGCCTGGACCAGGTAAGGGAGCTGCTGCATCAGGGTGGGCTGGACAAGCAGGTAGGACTTATAGCCAGGTCACAGCTTTACATGTAGATACGTGTCTGTGTCCTGAGAGTGCAGGTGGAAATATCTACACCATTAACACAATATCTACGCCAGTGGCAGATCCCTCCACATATCCCACAAGTGGAGTAAAAATCGCAGCCTTCAACTTTGTAACTCAGTTAAAAGAATTTCAAATAGCAGAGGGGCATGAAAGCCTTTTTTCCACAGGCGCAAGTAGGTGAACTCAACCAGATCATATCATCCATCCTCCTTTCCTTTTTTAAGATTAAAAGCCACCCAGTCTTTTGGAAAAGATTCTTTAGCACCTTCCTTTAAGCATTTCCTCATCCTTGTATTCTACAGCCCAAGTACAAGTTCATTGACCAGGTTATTTCCCACAATTGCTCATTCTCCTGCTTGTGTCTGCACGTGGATTTGTTCTTGCTTTATTTTTCCTGCAGATATTTGTGGCTCCTCTTCTGCTCTCTTCAGGGTTCAGGTAGGGAAGTGTGGGTCTAACAGAGCAACGTTGGGTCCACTCCTGGGCTCTGCTGCAGACCAGCTGCTGCTGGAGTAAACTGTCTCAATTTCCCTTCTACCAAATGGGGACAACCAGAATGTAGGTACTGTCTGGAGGACTGAGAACAGATCAAAAAGGGTGAAACACAGCCTTAGAAAAAGGTGCCTTTCTCCACAGAAGTTACAGACCCTCATGGAGGTAAGCAAATCAAGGGCGTGGCAGGGACTACTCCTTCACATTGGGAGAACTGAAGGGAAAAGGATAGAAGATTCCTATTTTTTCCAGAGCATGTGTTTAAATTGACCAAGTATCTGAATGTGGCCAGTTCTTTTCAGTCAGAGGATCTGACTTTTCCAGTCACTGGAGGGAGTGGCAGGACAGATTCCCAAGAAGGGAGTCACTAAAGATCACTCCAGGATGCATAAAGTAAAATACCCCCCTGGGAGAGATGGAAACCTTAATTTCTGCAGGCATTAGCTGGTGAGATGTTCATGTCAATGCAAGGATTTTAGTGTATTCTGATCTAGCAAGAATGAGTTTGGGAGGGAAAAGGCTTACAGGGTGCAAAGGAGGAACAGCAATCGATCATATCAAACACTGATTTTCTCAATCCATCATATCAAGCATTGCTTATCGCTCACTTTCTCCTTTTTTATTCATCTAAACATCAGAAAAGCAGTTGGACATGAAAACTCAACGGTACAGCTGGGTCTGGAACTGCCTGCACCTGAAATCACATCTAGAAAAGGAAGAGACATCTCATCCGGACAACAGGACAGAAGACCCAACTGTGTGAAGGGTTTATAGTCCTGATCTCACGTCATTTTACATGTGGTAGGAGAAGCCCTGGCCCTGTCTCAGGCTGTGGGGTGGCTGAGACTCCAGCTGGTGAGTAGTTACTTTCAAGCTGACAGGACCACTTAAATTGCTCTCGACTTCACTGGGTTAGGAGCCAGATGTCAAACTAGTTTTGACAGATGAATAAAACAGCGGGACAGAGGCGGGTAGGAGCACACAGACAGGAAACAAACTGTGTTTTACCGTTGAATAAGGAAAGCCAAACCAGACATACTCCCAATTCCCACATATGCTTTATAACTCAGAGTACTCTTCCTGTCCCAGATCTTTTATAAAAAGGTGGAAGGTGATAATAAAGACGGCTACCAAACAAATGCTGTCCAGATCTCTCTTTAAAATGAGGTGATGAGGGAGAAAATAAATCACATTTACTAAGTATGTATATGTTTTGCCATCATCTGCTGCCTTCTGCATCAGTTCATCCCAACTGATAACACAGAGAGATTTCACCTGCTCTTTTACCTCCACCCCCCGCACTGTTTTGCACTAAAACTGCAGCATCTTTTAGAAATGTCACACACATAAATCACAGCCTTGATATCTGCACTGGGGACAGTTGCTTGGAGCATCCCTGTTTGCAGAGCCCTCCCCTTAGTCATGAAGCAGAGTTATCTGTATCTGAGCCACCCCTGGAATATGCCAGGAAGAAGAGGGGACGGGGCCCTTGGGAGTGAGGACCTCTCTGGTCCTTTGCCCAAGGACTGCTGGAAAGAGCAGTCCAAAGCATCCTCCAGCCTCAAAGCCAGCAATGGCCTCTACGGGATGCTTCAATGAAACATGACCTGCTGATGGTGCTTTTAGCATGGCCCTCACTTTACTAGCAACCAAATATTCAGGGACTTCCATGGTTGAAAGCTGCATGAGTACCACCTCCTTGAAATAATAGCAGTCAAGCCCATTCCCGCCTTCAGTCCATCCCTGTATGAATTCATCTATACTCCAAAATCACAGATGGAGACCCTCAGAAGAAGGCTGAGAGACATTCCCACTACAGCTACTCTGTGCGATGGGAAGGCTTTGCCACCAGAAGGTGAATCACATCATTCATGTAAGAGCTCAATGAAGTGACTACAGCAAGGGGATGGGAAGAAATTCTTTCCTCCTGGGAGATTTTCTTCATGGGATGCCAACTCTCAGAGGAGGAACATATGATGGAGAACAGCAACAAGAGCCAAACAGGAGACCCAGAGGGTCAACTCTATGGTTTGTAAACACAACTAGCACACATGCAGAAGTTGGGGTACTGCACTACTCAGTGACAGGATCACCAGCCATACAAAAAACAACCCAGGACACTGGGCAATGACGGCCTGGGGTCAAAGGAGCCAAAATTAAGCACCTTTCTTGAGCTATTCCATTTCTTCAAGACACAGGAGGTGGGCAACAAAAGCAAATAAATTATTTCTGAGAACTAACTCTGAGTCACTAATGTATTTGTAAGAAATGGTGCAGCAAGGTCCAGGCAAAATCATTTATTCACAAAAAGTACAGGTAAAGCATTTACCAAACTAGGAATCATCAGAGAAATATTCCTAAAGAAAGAAACTTGTAAACTATTTTCCACCTTTGTAGGGCAGTCAAAATTCCTGCCTGCCCCAGGTCTGTACCCCATGGCCAAAACCCAAGCCTAAGAAAAGCCCAAGCACAAGGGCCAGGTTGAGGTGGTCCCTCTCCCTGGTGGCTCAGGTGTCCTGCCTGGTGGCTTCAACACACTAAAAAAAACCAAATCATGCATGGGGTTAGTAAGGAACATTTGAATATTTGTTTTACTAAAGCAATATTAAATACTCTAGAAACTCAAAGGGGCTGTTATGATCATTGTAATACAACCACAGCACAGGTCCAAACCCCATCTCTTGGTGAGCACAACTCACCAACACGCTGCTCTGAGAAGGCAGTTTTTTCCTGTTCTCTGACCATCCTTCTATCCTGGAAGGATCCAGGCTGGGGCAGCGACCAGAAGAAACCATCACACAAAATTACTGAGGACAACCCCTGCAAGAGCAAACTTTCACAAGAAACCGTGGTCTTCTGCTTTCCAATTACCTCCAGTTCACCTTAAAATTTTCGCTTCACAACAAAACGCTGAAGCACACTGACAAGGTTTCCTAGGTTTTGTTCAGAGGACGCAAGGCAGGAGGTTAAAGCTCAGTGCCCTGCAGGATCATTCTACAAGGCTTGTTCATGGACCCTCCCCAGATATTTTGATGTTTTCACACATAAATAAGCAGCCAGGTCCATGGAATAACCTGGTCCATTGGGCTTGACAAAAGCCTCTGCAAATTCATCTGGGGATCATAAGAACGGGAGAGGAACAGGCGGGAAATCTTAACCTGGGCATGGGCACTGCAGCTGGAGTTCACTCCCACACTATTTCCCTCTCCCTGACCCCACACATCAGCCTGAGCATCCTCCGTGCTGGGAAGCCCTGCTTCTGCCCCCATGCTTGGTAGCTGCCATGCGAGCATCGCTTCTGCTGCAGACCCTGCCTCTAGCACAGCTCCAGCCAGCCCCCCAAACCTGCTGAGGCTTGTGGTTTTTCAACGAAATCAAGGAACTGATACCCAAGTGCCCCAGATGCTGCACACCAGGACTCCCAGGAAAGGGCTTCACTGCAAAACTTTCCCTTCTCCTTGAAATTTTGTTGCTCTTACAACTACCAGACCAATTCGCTGCAAGCCCAGGCAGACAGTTAAAATCCCACTCTGCTAGCTCACTACCCTCTCTCTTTTTCCTCTGTTTAATGCTCCTGCCAGCATTGATTTCATTCACTCCAACCATAATAGCCTTTTCCCTTCCCTTAGGCCAGGAGCACACCTCTGTCATGGAAAATTTCCCTCCGTCTTGTACCTTCAGCCTGATCTGCCTCCAGCCAGGCTGGCAGGTTGTTTTTTTCTCACCGCTTAACATGCTTTTGAAACAAAGGCTCTTTAATCCCCCCAGCCCAGCCAGGCACCTCTGTCAATCCCCTCCTGGTAGTGCAGGCAGAGCATGAACCTCAGCAGGAGGTACAGGGCACCCCACGAGCTGGTAGGACCAGGTGGATGGAGGCTGGGTAGGACTTCAGGTCTCCAGAGAAGGTGAGGATGGAGCAGGGCTGGGAGTAGGGAGAACATCCCAGCAAGGGTGCAGAGGGGAAACCACAAGATGATGATGGTGATCTGGGGGTAAAGAGAGCAGAGATCCTCCCACCCAGAAGGGGGAAGGATGCTCATATGCTCACTTGGCTAGCCTGAAGAGGGGTCTCCAAGACACACAGCACTGATGGAGAGCCAGGGGTTGGCAGCCAAGAACAGTGCCCTTGCTGGGCATCCTAAAGCCAGGCAAGAAAATAGGCAAGTCCAGGAACAAGACACCAACCTTCAAGTTCTCCAGGCACAGAGGGGGTGAACTGGCCACTGCCCAGCTCTTCTGCCCAAAACAGGTACATCTCATCACATGTCTGTGTTGGTGGAGTAGCTGGTTGTCTGGAAGGGAGCCAACTTGGCTAAGGTTGTGAAGACCTCATCTGACTTTGATACCACCCCTCAAATGATCAATAACTAAGATCTCATGCAATGACTTCAAAGTTCATGTGGTACAATAAAAGGGTCTCCATCCATGTCAGGCTAGGGGTTCATCACATCATTTCCTCGTGAGAAGGCAAAAGAGATGATTCAGATTCAAATCTGACTGGACAAGTATGAATCACAGTGTTTGTCTCACATTCCTTCTAGCCAAAACCATCCCTGGTTGATGCTACTTGGGGCTGGGAGAATCAATCCAGACTTTTTTTTTAAGGATCCACAAACATTCAGTTCATTCATTTCCACCTGCTGCTTTTGAAGTTCTGTGGACATTGGAGTCCTTCAGCAGAGATGGGAAATCTCCATATCACAGCAGTGTTTGATGTAGGTAGGCAGCTGGCACCAGCATCCAGGTTCTGGGCAGTTTCTGTCAGCTGTGTGCCTGGGGAGAGTGTTTGGGGTTTATCCATCACCATTTTTTCTGCAGTGGCTGTTCTGGAAGACCACACCACATCACTTCTGGTTCTGCAGTGGTATCCCAGCTACATCCTGATTAGTAAAGATGTGAGCTTTGTTGAATTGTTTCTGTTTGGACGAGAAACAGTTGATGCCAGTCAACAGTATATTTGGGCCAGCTCTATGACCTAGGAAGGCCTGTTCCTCCCAAAGCAGCACCTGGACTTCCTCAGCCTGTTCAAGCAATGTGAGATATAGGGGCCATGACCTCTCTTCTGGGTCTCCAAGACCCTCATACTTCTTTCTGTTGGCTTTTTGTCTTCATGCCTACAGCTTTCAGGGCTTTCCTGCAACTCACTTTCCCTGCTCACAGTTCTCACTCCAGGCACCACGATGCAGGTCACAAATTTGCTCATCTTCTGGCAGGAAACCCTGCTGGTCCATACAGGGTTTGAGAGAGGTTCAAAGCACCTACACTCCTAGTCCTGCTTCTTTTCTATTCTTGTTGCCAGTTCAAAGCCACATTGCAGCCAGGATCAGAAGGGTTGATACGATGCTTGAGACCTTCCTTGCCAGCAGACACCCTAGATGATGAGGTACTAGGGGAAAGAAGGGATTTCTATCCCGAGGGTGACCAAGAGGATGTTTTGTTCTTGCAGAAGAAATGTTGATTGAAATAAATACTTCAGCAGAGCTTTGTGACAGGAGTCAGGCTGGGAGGGAGGTGGGGTCCTTTAGTGCTATGGGAAGAAATCTCCTTCAGAATGACAAGAAATCATCAGCTAGAAAACAGCAGTTGAAGATCTCCAGGAGGTAACTGGAACAAGGCCTGATCTGGATTTCTGCAGGCACAGGAAAAATCAGGAGAGAAAACTGAACATCAACTGCTCCCTTTCCCTTTCTCAGTCAGTTTGCTCTATTACATGCTCTTCTTTGAAGGGTGCTCAGATGACTGAATATTATCCATTTTCTTTCTACCAAACTTGGAGTGCACAAGCTTTGCACAAAATTTCCTGCCTTGTGTCTCTTTCAGTAGGCATGGTATATCTTCAAAGACCTAAAGATCAGCTCGTCCCCCACCATACAGGGAGGGAAACTGGAGCAGGAGGGAAACACATAGGAAACCTGGAGAAAGCCCAGGAGTGGGTCAAAAAAGAAAAAAAAAGTCAGGATCTGGTCATCATTTTTCCAGCCTAAAGAGTCTGAAAGAGCTTTGAAAGACCAATTTAGGAAACCAACACCCATCCAAAACAATGTGAACTGGGCACTTGCATCCTGCCATAAAGTTTTTAAAGAAAAAACATCAACAGCAATAAAAAGCAATCCTGAGAGACACAAACATATTCAGGCAGACCAGAAGCAAGAAGAACTGTCTCGAGCCCCAGGTGAACAGCACACTGACACTGAGATATTTGAGATATGTTCTTAACTGCAGGGCTGAAGGGGTTAAGAGCAGCCCCTTGAGCAGCCAGCACCCACCAGAGAGTTTGGCAGCTTCCACCACAGAATTATCTGGTTGCAAATAGGTGCAAAAATAGCTTTGCCTCATGGAGCCGCACAATCCAGAGGCTGGCAGCTGCCATGGGTTTGTTCTTCCACTGCTCAGTGTTTCCCCCCAGAGAAGAAGATGGGGCCAGACACAGCCTCTACCACTCAAAATCACAGGGGCTAAAAGATGAGCAAAGGAGGATGGAAAGCCTTTTGAAAAGTCAGGTGTCTGTGCTATAAGTCCCAAGTTGACCTCCTTCCCAGGGCTGCCAGCTCAGAAACCCACAGGTTTCTCAGAGTGGGAAGGACTTATTCCTGGTTTTTTTTTGTTTTTTCCTTACACCACAGCTGAAGAGTCCTGACTGCAGAGTATAACAAGAAAACCACGACCCTTCATGCACACCTACAGAGCGCAGAGGAAGATACTGCTGATGGTGGTGAAAGCAGGCTGATGAGGAAAGATGCCCCTTTTCTTTTTAAGCCAGTCTCAAGAGTTCGGCTGAGATGAGTGACAAGCCCGAGGTGCTTTGAGACCCTTGTCATCAGCTCCCAGGAACACATCCTAGTGCTGACCAGGATGGAGGGCAATGGTCCTTGGCTTCTGGAGATAGGTAGTCACTTCTCCACCAAAGCCAAGACTGACTGAGAACCTCCTCAATGAGCAAATCACAGCACGCACCCTCCATCAGCAGGATCCATTGCCAACTGCCCTCATGGGGCCACCAGCCAAGAGCTGGGCTTGGGATAATTGTATCAAAATTCATTAGCCTGATTACTGCCTATGTTCCCAAGTGGGTGGAGAGAGACTTCAGCAAGCAGAGTAAGTGTGCCACAAAAGCCAGCGGTACCTCCACACGGCCAGTGGCAGGACTTGCAAGGAGGCTCTGCCTCTTTTGTTGCTTTTTCCCCCCTGCAAACACTCAAATTCTGAACTCAACCACTCCATGTGCAGCAAGTGCCTTGTGCTGCAGACACCTAATGCTCCAGAGGGGCTTGCAGGCCTTGTTCAAGTTCATACTTGTGAAGACCCCCCCCCATTCCCACACATTCTGGGGAAAATCAGTGGCAATGGTGGCCACTAAGCCTACCATGGGATGCTCTACACAGGATCCAGACCAGAGCCCTGCACACCACATATGGGAGCAGCAGCAGAGCAGCCCTGTGCAACTTGATGTCCTTGGCCACCTTCAGAGCATCACTGCACAAATGTCCCTGTAAAGGATGCCTTCCCCTCTCTTGCAGCTGCTTTCACTGGATGTCCCCACAGCAGATGCTGTGGTCCTTACAGCCAGGGTGATTCCCATGAGCTTCACAAGAGCAGGCTATATCCCACCTCTTATCTGACCTAGACCAAATGTCCTCCAGATCCTCCATAGAGCAACCAAAATCCTGAACAGAAAGCCAAGACGTGCTGGAAAGGCCCCATGCAAACAGCAAGGATGAAACACACTAGTTTCATCTTTCTAGTTGAGGTGGGAGAGATTTCAGGTAGATTTAACAGTTCTCAGAAACACTTTGCTCTGTTGACTTGAGCCAGAGTAGAATCAGACCAGTGATGAGCACGTCCAACGCTCTTCTTCCCAGGATAAGACCCCACCAGGACACAAAGTTGTCATTCCCCTTATGTATATGGGGAGCTCCCCCACAGAGTATTTGGAAAACAGGACAGAAAAGATTCTTGGGATGTAGGAAACCAACAGAGGGCAATTTCTCAGGTGGGACACCTTTGCTCAACTACATAGAAATGCATTACCAGCCTTGATAATGGGTTGATAACTACTGACCATTTCTTGGCAGACCTAGTTGGAGACAAAGGGTCAGAAACTCAAGAGGAACGGTTGGATTTACACCTGGCACTCTGGTGGTGTGGAGTGATCTGCCTGTTCTCACCATCCTACTGCAATCTCCCCATATTGAAAATAGAGATATGTCCATCACCTGCCTCAGGTGTGTGTTGCAAGGGTTAACTCATTAACCTGTGCCTCCAAAATGGCACATGAAGCATAAAGAGCATCCATGCCTGATATCAGCACCATTTTTGGAATCATACCCAAACTCCTGGACCAGGACTCTGGAAAGTAATAGAAAAAACACAGCAAGGTACCACTGCCAGCCTACACCAACAGTGGTTGCAGACCAGAGACCAGCAGTCACATCACCACTGGCCTGGGCTTCACGTGTCACTGATTGACTCAAGTTTTAATTATGCCCCAATATCACCACGTCTCCCACAACACAAAGCTTTCAGCCAGGCAGTTCCTGCCAGCTGAAATTTCATAAAGAGCAGCTAGTGACTAAGACAGGCCAACCTTCAAGTCAGATGTTAACAGCTTTGGACAAGTGTGGGATTTTTACACCCCTATCTGCAGGGAAATCTGATGTTTAGTGCCCTGACTGTGAGCAGGTCACTCTTAAACCCCTGAACATCCCAGGCAAAAAAAAAAAAAAAAAAAAAAAAGAGGAAAAAAAAAGAGAAAAAATTGCCGGAGGGGAATTGTACTGGCTCTAATCCCTTCTGCCATTCTGCATATTCATGGAACATTGTCATAACACATCAGTGGGACAAAAGGTCTGTCGGCACCTCCTCCTCATTCCTTTGATAAACCACGAGACAAATGCTGAGTAAACACTTGGAATCCATTCACTGCACTATTCTCATCGGGATGAGAAAGGGCTCCTCTTTCTTGCAGGCCCAGAGCTGCTCAGCCTAATAAAGTACGGCCCACGGCCCGTGAAAAGAGAGGCCTATGGATGATGAAAACATGGATTATCTCATTTCACCCTCCTTGTATCAGACCCTGCTCACATTCTGAGTGCACTTGGTCTGACACGCAATTACACACATCAAAAAAAAATAATAATAAATTTAAAAAAGAAAAAAAAAGCCAGGGGAAAGGGGTGTTTAGCAAATGGGGGGACTGTCTGTGAAATTTCACAGTCAATCTTTTCCTAGTGGGAAATTTGTTTCTGCCCCAACCATCGCTAGGAGTTTTCTCATTGATACCAGCATTCCCCTGAATGTTGCAGTTGGTGGGAGAAGAGATGGCACTTAAGACAAGGCTTTGCAGGTCACTTTAATGGCCTGATTCAAGCTGTTGCTGAGCCCCCAAGAAGTCGATGGGACACTGCTGAGCACCCCATAAACAGCTCCTGGGCCGTGCCGCTGCCTTGGGTCTCTGTTGCCTGCTTGGCAGCGGGTGTAGGCAAAGCCTCCTTCTCCTTGCACTCAAAAAAAAAAATATCAAGAGTCTTGAGGGCAGCCAAGTGCCTGGAGAAGGAGGAGTTACTTCTGCACCCACTGCAGGATGCAAGAACCTCGGTGGTTTAGGACCCCTGGGTGAAAAGCACGATACGAGACAAGCAGGTCGGGCAATGAGGTCTCCTGTGCTGGAGGTCAATGAGCTCCAGTGTGGAGATAAAACCATCCAGTCCCTTCGGAGGCTTGGAGCCCACCAGAGCACAGAGCAGGCTGGTAGCAATGCAGCTCCTTCAGATTTTATTCACACCCCACAAACAGGCAGAGAGATCAGAGAGGCATTTCCATATAACTAATAACCCCCAAAAAATCAACATAAAGGCATTCTACCTTACCGTTAGGCATTCAGTGACTTGACCAAGGTTACACAGGACATCAAGCACCAAAGTCACATCATCCCCGAGTGTTTTCCAACGCCTACAGCAGCCTCCTCCGTCACCCAACTTTCTGGAGGCTGAGCTAAAAATGCCTGCAATTAGACAAAACAAAAAAAACAAACCTCTTTAATAACCCAAAACAAAGCCAAAAAACTGGCTCTCTTGAAAACAATAATCTGAAAGAAATATTTTCCATTTAAATATGACCCTTTATTTGGAAGAATATGGACAGTTTTCAAAGTGAAAATTAATTTCAGAGATAGTACACGAGGAATGAGCACACTGAATGCAATTGTACCCATAATAGAACACAAGACACAGTTATGAAATGCTGTCAAATGATTGAGAAACAATAAATAGACTGCTGATTAGCTAGGGTCCCTTCTCTTTTAAATAAATGGCTCATAAACCTGTCCACAAACTGAGGGATGAGCGTAGTGGTTGTAAACGGCGTATTCATCGCTTTTGTCTCCGCAAAATCCTTACGTTCACCCTTAAGTTCTCAAACAACTGGCAAAGAAAACGTGAGCCTTTGTTCCTTGGCCTGGCACGTTACTCCCCAACGTCGCTGTTCAAATATTTGCGTTTTACAAGGTGTTTGTTACAAAACCTCCCAGAGGACTCTGCCGCAGCCTCACGGCGGCTCCAGCCTCTCGCTGGGCTCAAGCGAAACCCGCGTGTGAGCCCCCAGCCAGGCTGGCCATCCCGGCTGTTTGTTTTCCCCCAGTGAGTGACTCCTCTCCCTAAGCAACCGAGAGGCAAAAGCAAGTGTGAAACTTGCAGGGCTTCCAAGCGGCTGTTTGTTTTGCTGCCCGAAAGCAATTTTCAGGCTAAACTGTATTCGCACATGTAACGGCCACATTTTCCCTGCCCCAGGGATGGGTGACAAGCAGGCTGCCACCTACAAACACCTCCATCTGACCCTCACGGCAACACAGCACAGGACTTCATTAAAACACTAGACTAATGCAGTTATTTCTTTCCTTAGATGACGTTTTTATTTCCCCAGTTGCTGCATTATAAAAAAAAAAATTAAAAAAAAACCCCAAAACCATCAGTGCTGTTAGGCCCAGACCCTCTGAGATAATTTAGTCACATAACTGCCATCCAAATCCAAATGATCTCAGCTGTCTTTGGGATACAAGCCTCAGAGAGCTCCTCACTTGATATTTCTTATGGATACAAGTCTCCACGCAGTTTCTTTGCCTGCCCAGCAGCAGGTCCAGCCTGCAGGGCCTTGGAGCTCTGAATTTGACCCCACAGGATAAACACTGATTTTGAGCATGTGAAGATGCAGAGCAATCTCCCTTCTCTCCTGCAGCCACCACCTGCAGCCAGTGATGCCAGACTGCCCTCTCTGCCAACCAGGACCCAGCTGGGGAACAGATCAGTTTTGAAAGGGAGCAGGGACAACCCTCAACCTGCTCTAGGCAGTTTTCCAGGGACTCTGCTGTGCTTTGCCTCAGGTCCCACAGCTCCTGCGCCGTTCCCCAGTGTCGGGATGCAGGCAACTGCCCAACCCAGGGCTGCTCCAAGGATGCTTGGTGCTGTGCAGAGTAGGAGGCTTCATATGTCTCAATCCAGCCCATTGCTCTCCAGGGATGACTCTGACGCCCTCAAGAGCTGTCAGACCCTGGGGAAGGGTCAGAATTTAGCCCTGAAGACTGATGGGAGGGTTTTTCCCCCCCCCCCATCAGCTCCTGCAGAAGCAGCTTTGGTACCTGTTGCACCCTGTCAGCAGCGCTCAGGTTAGAGCATCCAGCGTTAAATCGACAACTTTCCTCTGAAAACCCGATAAGTAATTGGGGGATCTGCTAATAGGGCTTGTCAAAATCAATTGGGGTTAAACACCTTTAGCTACAATAACACTCATCTGACCCCGGGCTCCAGAAACTGCCAGGCTCAGAGGAACCCCGGGGGGTTATTCCTGGCTTCCCATTGCTTTGAGACAGATAAAAGAGCAGACGATGCAGAGCTGGGTAATCCGTTCAGCCCGTCCCAGCCATGCACTGAAGTGACAGCTCCCAGAGTTTCTGCAGAGCTGGCTCCTCCTGGGAATTGTGTGCAGAGGGGCCAATTTGTTCAACAAAACCTGGGCAACCAGAGTTTTCTTAAATTCAATTGCCTGAAGGAGAAGGCAAATAGCATTTAAGCAGAGGAAAGTGCATTAAAACCACATCTTTGATACAATGGCAGATACACCCCACGCTGCCAACGTCTGAAATGATAATATTTTTTTTCTTAAATAAATAAGTCAGCAGCAGGATCCCAGCCTCCCCCAGCACAGGGAGGCTTCACGCTGCAACAGCCGCATTTCCAGCCCTCCAGGCCAAACTGTTTCAACGCTTTCCCCTCTTCACTGGGCTCATTTCGGAGGGCAGACGAGCTCAGCAGGGACTGACAGTGGTACCCACACAGTGCTGAGGGCACTTTCGCCTTCCAACCATGAATATCCTGTGATTTCCACCAGCTCCCAGTAGGGAAGGTATAGGAACATCAGTTAGCATGGGCATCCTTCCCAGATTGGTACAAAGGGCTTTTCCTGCCCTTGGGAATTTACTGCCTTTAGATATCTGCCAGACCTTAACACAGAGGAAGGCAAAGGAGGTTCAGGAGAGAAGCAAATATTTAGGATTTGGGTACTTGCACAACCCAACGGGCCTCTTGCTGTTTGTCCAGTTGTGGGATGCACCACCCCCTCCTCCCTGGGAGCTTTTCATCTGTGCCTTCCTCCCTCTCCATCCCAGCAATGTCTGTGACTGTGGGGACCTTGGAGACCTCAGGAGAAGGTCTTTGGGTACCCAAGGAGAGGTTCCTCAGGGACCTGGACCCCTGAGCTAGATAGAAGTAATGCAGGGGAAAGGGACAGAGCTTTCCACCCCAGGCAGGATGCTCGGTGGCTGGCTGCCCCTTTGCAGAGCAGCAGCTAACTTCATCCTTAAGCACAACATGTGATCTTTGCCTGAAGTCAAGCCTACAGTGAGGGACTTCAAACCATCCCATCCAGCCTCAAAACTTCTGTGGAAGAATGAGACAATCAAAGAAAAACAACCCTTGCCATGCCTCTGCGAACTGCAGAGAAAGCTGCTTTCAGGCTTTCCTCCCTTGAGATTTCAGCTTCTCCTGCTTTTGTGAGGATCCTAACAAGGTTCTGTGAGAATCTCCCACACAGGTTAGGCCTTTCAACTTCTCACCTTGGCTGGGGCCCAAAAATCCAGTGCCAAAGTGAAAGCCAGCAATACAGAGAACAAACAGTGACCCCCGTGCTTCCAAACAGGCATGAATGAGGGGAGAGGAAGGGCGGCAGTGAAACCATACCAGGGAATACCAGCAGGAAAAATGGGAAGGAATTTACTAAATAAAATCTTTCCTTCAACACCAGGGAAGGTCTTTCATCTTTGAGGGATGTCACATCAGGGACATCTGCATTGTCATCCAAAATCAGCTCTAGTTTTTCCCCCAAGCCACCCTCTGCTTCTCTTCCGTGAGTCCATCCTCATCCAGTAGAGAGCAGACACCCACATGAGGAATCCCAGCACATGAAGCCTTCAGTGATTATGGTCCCAGTGGAAGAAAATAAACTGTTCAGAGAAATCTGAACAGGGACGAATTGGTAGTGATACAACGCAAAATGCAGCTGAAGAAAACCTGGGAAAGACCAGCAGTGAAAGTGCTGACCTTACCTTGGGAGACAGCAAAACTTGATCTTTCCCAAGGATGGGATGCAGCCAGGACCACCCATGTGGTCATACACACGGAGGGGTGCTAGTTAGCTGCAAGCTCAAAGAAAGGATTTTAAAAAATTGAAAGTCTCCCTGCATGCAGAATTGTCTCCCCTGAATCTCAGAGATGCCATTGGATGGCTGTGCCATCTGCCCAGAGCACGTGCATGTTGGTGTACATCAGAGCTTGCAACCACCTGCACAATCACAGTAGACAAAATTATTCTGCTGAGATTACTTGGTTCTCTGGGCGACATTGAAGGGGATCAGGCTTCAGGCAGCATCCTCTGGGTGCTCCTGGCTGCAATAGATAGGGGGTGACAGGGTAAGCACTGGCTGCTGGGTGCCCCTTTTTGCCCATCCTTGGGGTGTGGGAGGAGGCCACCTATGGGGCTTAGTCCTCTCATTCTGAATTCACACAAGGGAAGGGGAAGAACTGCTGGAACCCAGCCCTCTCCTGAGTCACTGTTGGCAGGGGAATCACCTCCTCGAATGGGAAGGAAGGGCTCAGTGGGTCCCGGAGGAAGAGACACAAGTCACACTGCAACTTCAGACAGATGTCAGCTCACGTGTCACATTTTGTACAAAAAAAAAAAGTGAATCCACCTGGTCCAACACATTTCTCCTGGTGCCCACAGCAAGACACCCTCCCCCTGCAGGGAGACTAACCTGTTACTTCATCTGGGCTCTTTTTTACCAAAACTCCAAAAACATTAAATGTGAAGAGCAATTCAGAATGCATTGAAGGGCTCTGCACAGCTCCACTCAAAGAAGACTCCAATTTCTAAAGAAAGTCTAAACCAACTGTCATCAGACGAGGGGCACATTGTCCCTTGGAGCAGTGGCTGGTGCCACATAGGAGGTATTCAGTCTAAATTAACTCTCCCCCTAATACCTGAGCAAACATTTTCAGCTTGAGACTTAATATCCCTGGACATGTCTGCTGTCTCCCAGGTGAATCCCCAGATAAACAAGGTCAGCTCAGCTCTAATGCGGCTGTAAAAAGCTGTCAGTCAGCCCCGGAGGTCTGGTTGCAAGGTCAAACCAGTTCTGAAGGTTGCTGGGGCCAAACCTGGCCTGCCACTCATTTTAAGTGCAGGAAGGTTTGTTTTCTCATCACAATGTCAGGTATCACAAATTTAGGATTAGCTGTTGGCCACCACAACATTGTTCTTCCAGAAAAAAAGCTAAATAAAACATAAACATGTGCACACACATGCATACATCCCCAGCCCCAAACCTGTGTGCTGAGCCTGCCTGCAGCTGGGAGGTGAAAAGAAACTTGCCCTTCAAGAAAAGAGAGAAGGGACGTTCCCAGACATCATGTGACAGTCTCTGTCACAAAAAGAATCCCCAAAAGCACAGAGGAACATCCTTCAGTCAAAATTCACACTTGAGTTACGATATCTCCACCAGATTAATCCACTGCTGAAAAGTCTCTTTGTCCAGCAGATGGGGAGTGAGGCATGGCACCCTCCATCTCAAAGGAGATGTTGGGAAGCTGTCCTGGGACAGCTGCAACCAAAACAGCTTTGCACAGCATGAATCCCTGGTGCCACACGTGAAATGAACGTATCATCTTCCCCAAATCCCACCAGCTGTTTAAGCACGGCAACCAGTTTGCCCCCCTGCATCCAGACCAGATGATGCTCTGGGAACAAGGACCAAACCAAAATACCTGCCAGAGTTCAGTCCAACCTTGTCTTGGTCCTTCCACTGCCCTTGGGAAACCATCAGCACATCACAGGGATAACATTCACAGTTTGGGGGGTGAAAGGGAACGTAGAGATGTGATCCTCAGGAAAAAGGCTTCCATGGTGGTCCTCTAACCACAACACTGTTTAAAAGGGGAGGTAATCTATCTGGGGTGGATACTGTGGAAATAAGTCCACAGGGAGAGATATATTGAAGGGCTGTTTCAGGCACGTCCCCCCTTTCAGAAATACACCAACCCCCACCACAAAATCCACTTGAGCTTTTGCCTCCCACCAGCTCCTGCATTAACTGGCTTCAGCACTTCAACTTCTCCTGCAAAAAGCAGCATAAATCAACCTACGACCAATTTATCCCTTTTTGAAGGAACCAACATCATTCCTAAACGTCCCTCCTCCTCCTCTCTCTTGGTGTTTGGGACAGGATCACTCCTGCCAGTGCTTGGATGTGGTGTTTCTGCTGGTGCAAGGGGCTGGCTGGGCAGGGACCATCCAGGATAGCCCAAGGCATGTACCAGGGACCCTTCAGAATGTTTCTCAGGAGGGAAGGATGGGGACTATGGAGCTGCCCTGGCCCCTCAGAAAGAAAAAGACAAGACGAATAAGCTCCTCAGAGGAGGAATTATCAGTCTGTGCACAAAGGGGCGAGCCTGAAGAGACTTGTGTCGGGAATGCCTGGAGTGAGACAGGCTGATGACTGACAGAGAGCAGCACCCTCCCTCCATGGCATGCACACAGTGAGCTTGTGGCAAAGAGCAGGAGAGGCACATTCAACTGAGTCCCTCACATCTCCACACACGAGTAGGGGCTCAGTGTTCCAGTTCTCAGCTTGCGTTGCCATGCTCCAGTCATCTATGGAGACTAATGGGCCAGGTGGACTTTGCTGTGAAACCTCAGAGAGATCTCTCAACTTCCATCCCTACCCCCAACTAATCAACTAATATCAACCTCCATCCCCTCCCCCAACTACATCAACATCCATCCCCCACTCAGATTCAGCAGAGGTGCCCCAAACCCCACAGAGAACCAACCAGTGTCCCCAGGGCAGCAGAGCGGACGGGTAACCATAGCCTCTTTGGGGCATACACATCTTTGCTCTTCAAGGTGGTCAAAAGACCCTCTTGACCTGCAATGCATCGCTAGGTTTTGCTAATAAGCAGCTATTTCAGCACGTACTTGACTGAGGAAGGCATCACAGCCACCAGTATCTCTCCATCTGAATGGCTGAATTTTCATGTATAATTATATAAAGGCTTGGCTCCCAAGGCAAAACTAGATTAAGAAGTCACCATCCTTGATGCCTGCAGCTCCGTGTTGCAGTTCACTGCCACACCTCCAAAAGGGATTCGTCTTTAACCCAGGCCATTTGGTCATCCAACTAACCACTCAGCCTTATAAAACACTTAAAACTGCACAGCAAAGGCGATGGGGAACTGGGGCACTGCTGGAAGAGCAGTTGGGCCAGGAAAAGCTCATTTTTCAGCCAAAGTGAGTGAATCATCTACAAACTTAAATGAAATTGAGTTGACATTATCTGCTGCCCATCCTGGGGCAAACTTTCAAAATGATATCTCATGATGAAAGAAACCTCCAGAAAGTAAATAAACAAACCCCTGTAGAATGCCAAGGGTAACCATACATCACCTGCAGGGCTATAGCATTTCTCCAGAAAGCTTCTCCTCCATGCTCTCCATCACAAGGACATGCCCACAGCCAGTTAATTACA
This sequence comes from Scolopax mira, assembly GCA_004320125.1. Taxonomy (NCBI): domain Eukaryota; kingdom Metazoa; phylum Chordata; class Aves; order Charadriiformes; family Scolopacidae; genus Scolopax; species Scolopax mira. The sequence goes on along the minus strand of BJBW01000505.1, from coordinate 54,295 downwards.
CAAAATTGTTGGGTTTTTTTTTTGTTCTTTCAGTCCTCAAGACACGTGAATAATTTCAAAACAGAGAAACAAGACACTATCTTTAAACATCCCTAATATTTCAAGTTTAATTTTGTTTCAACATCCCTCAAACTGTGTTTTTTTCAACAATTGAACCATTAATCTTTTTCAGATTCACTCAGGACCTTATCTAGATAAAACATTTATCTTCCTGATCTCAAAACCACTGAGAAAATAGGCATTTCTTTTTTCTGCTTCCACAAGACAATACCATCACAACATTCACCACTGCTTCCAACCCAGGCTATCAATGTGTCCAGCCTAAAGTTTTCCTCACGTTGCAACTCAGCCTAAAAATATCTGATTCTCAGTTTCATCCTATTACATCATGCTCTTAACAGCCTTAAAAAAAAAAACCCCAAAACAACCCAAACCACACACATCAAAAAAACAAAACAAAACCCAATCCAGCCACCTAACCAAAAATCCACTTCTTGCTGAGGCACATGAGAAATTCTCTCCCAGACCTCACCAGAGAGGTCTCGGGAGCTACAGTCATCATCTCCTTGCTCTGCTGGACATCACTGCACCCACTCGCTCCTTAGCCTAACTCATTACCACTTGATCATCAAAGACCTTACTCATTCCTACAGCAGCTTCCATGAAGGTGCCACTCCATCTTCTCTCCTCAGCCCTCCACTCTTCATGAGTTTCAGCTGAATCAAGATCCACTCTCCAGTAAAGGCACTGGAGCTAGTCCTGAAACACTGCAGTGGTAGCAAAGCTTTGGCCAAACACCAGTTCTCTTTCCCAAAAGATGTCATTCCCCATTCTGGAGCCTCACATGATGGATGTTTTCACCACTATCAACAAACACAACACACGACACAACACAAATGCTCTCACAGTTTACAAAGCCCGTTCTTCCCCTCTCCTCCTGCCTCGCCTGCTTGAATTCAGAGATGGCCAACAACTATTAAACACATAAATGTAAATGTTAGTAGATTGCTTCTAATAGGAAACAAAAATGTTTTGAGCAAAGCTAATTGCCGGGAAATAAGGTCGTTCCAATATTTCAGCAGGGGGTTATAAATCTCTTGGTTCCTGCCTCCTTCCAGCGTTAAGGTTTTACAGATGTTGCTGTCAGGAGGAGGAGAATGATTTCAGATGCTTGTTTCCACTGAACATTAAAAAAAGGCATAAATGCATGCAGAAAATTGCCGGGTGGGTTTTCTTTCTGTAAGAAAAAAAACACAAATCTCAACAAACAAAACATAGAAAATATGCATTGGGACTCCTAAAAACTTATAATAGTACAAAATATTAAACACATTGACAATTGGCAAACTTTAACATGTAATTTGACTCATCCAGTTGCATCAACTGCCGAAATCCTTCTTCCAGTCTTCTGCTTTTTACCCTTCTCCACCACCAAGTATTCACTGTACATGGAGGCACCCTGTAGTCCCACAAGGAGATCAGAGCCCAGCTCAGTCCTTCCTGGGCTGGAAGAAGAGATGGGGCTGAGCAACCAGGGATAGGAGAGATGTCCCCTGCAAAAGCTAGGTGTAGACCCAAATCCAGATGTTAAGACAGCAGGGAGAGGGAGGAAAGCCTCTATTAAATACAAGAGGATGGTTAGGGAAGAGAATGAGACCTGGTAGTTGCCTCTAAGTTGGCTGGACAGGGGAGTTAACCATTTTCATGGGAAATACCCATCAGCAAAGGGGCTGGCTCTACTCCTTCCCCCTGAATGGCCAATGAGCTCTTGGGAGGCCCCAGACACCCCCAGGATTAGGATGAATCGCCCACCCAGTCCAGTGCTGACACCCCACAGTCCATGCCATACATGGACACACAGTATGCTCTCTTTGGAAACCATTCGTCAGGCAGCAACATCTTGTTAAGAAAAATGAGAGCAAGGCCTACCAAAATAAAGCACTCAGCTGCAAAAACTTTTCTCTCCCTGGGAAAACAGAGGAAACACGGAAAGGACCCAAGGCAGACCGTGGCAGACCAGGGGTTAGTCCCTACAGGAAGGTGTCCATTGAGTTTCTCATTGTTGCGTCAGTTGGGACAGTGTAGGAATTAAACAGGAGAATTACATTATGGCTCTTGCTTTGCACCACCAGAAGATCTCAGTCACCTCCCCAGCCAAGCTGGTGTCCATGCTGCCAGCAGTATCTGCACCCAGCACCCAAACCAGGCACCAGTCAAACAAGGACTTGAGTGGGCTTCAAATGCTCAAGTCCAAAATTGCCAGCTCAAAAGCCAAGGTAACTTAAATTATGATGGGGACACACACACATAAGCAGACTGATTTGATCCTCTTTAACTCAAGGAGCTGATTTAACATTCATGGCTGTCACTGCCACACATTGCAGAGTGTTAACAAGAGCTCTCTTTCCAGCAAAGCATAATCCATTCATTCTCCTTCAAATTCACTTACCTTTAACTCCTCATTGATGTCCAAAAGAGGGGAGGGCTTCACTCCCCCCATGTCCACTGCCCCCAGTGACCTCCTTGTGACTCAGTGGCATCCCTCCCAAGGCACCAAGTTTCCTCCAAACATGCTGCATAGAAACCAAGGGGCCAAGTCTTCTCATGAGAGGCATTTGGGCTGCTTTATTTTTCCAATCCAGTAGAAGCTGTGCCTCTCCTGCTGAGAAGCCTGGAGCCGTCTCTGAAGATGATGGGTCCGTTCCAGCTTTACACTGTTTTTCCTTAAGCTCAGAGATTGCTCCTGAGCTGCCTCTCATCCTGCTTCTGGCACCTTCTTGCATTTTAAACTGCAATCATACCCCCCAGGAAAAAAAAACAAAAACAAACCCTTACCCAGGCAAGGGAGCATCCAGTTCAGCTCCTCTTACATTCCCAGGACAGCAGTATGACTTCTCCAGATCCAAAGTGTAGCCCTACTATGGTTGATTGCCACAAGACCTAAGTGGCATCCATAAAAAACAAGCCAAGCCAGAAATAACCCACTGGGACAGAAGAGCCAAAGTCCAACATCTCTCTCATTCAAGTGGACGGACTCATGTCTCTCAGAAAGCAGACAGCCTCCACATATGAAGAAGCAAGTATATGTCCACCTTACATCTCCTGATAACTCATACATGGCTGGACCCCTGCAAGGAAGGGGCTGTTCAGGGTCACACTTATGCAGCCCATGTGGCTGAGCTCCTCATTTTCCACCACAGGGGCTACTCCACACGATCCATGGGTGGGGGTTATATTTAGGATATCTGCATTTGGAGGAGATAAAGGTGCTGGGATGGCCTATTTCAGGATCAGCCTGTTAAGTCACAGAGGCCAGCGTGGCATCCTCAGGCATGGCAGGTCAGCTCCTCCCTCCAAGGGTTCAGGAGACCCACTGGGAAGGAAAAACCCCACTCCCTCCTCGTAGGGAATCGCACCAGTTCCTTGCGGGAGGGTGGTGTGGGTGCCAGGTGTGCACCTCAGGGTGCCCCTTTCAGGAAGGCTCCTCCACCCTGGCTGTAAATACCAGCCCCAGCCGCACGTTCCCCAGCAGCTCGCTGTGTTCTTCCGGCAGATGTGCCAAGAGAAGCCGATGTGAGGCTCCGTAATCGGCAGTTTGTTGGTCTCCAGGGGCCAGTGAAAGCCCAGATTAGACTTTATAGCCGACTCGAACGCACAAGCGACCAAGCTCTGCTAGGGCCACAAGCGACTGCAGAATGATTTAGGAGATGGGTCCTTGAAGTTGCCAATTATTTATCTAGTTGATGACTCAGACAAGCAGCTTTACTGTCCAAACCTTGAGGGAAAACATGTGGAACTAATCAGGCTGCACTGAAAAAAAAAAATTAAAAAAAATCAAATTAATATAAAATAAATTGAATGATGCACACAATACCAAACCTGACTTTTCCTTCCAAATAGGCACCTTATCTATGCTTATTTATTATTTTGATTTTAAAGGGCAACACATGGCAGCAGAAGTCATTTCTGCAAGCATAACAAAACATAATCTCTTCACAAAGAAAGGCAATGACTCTTTATTCAGCAGGTCCCTTCTATTCATCACATTTCCACCTGAAAATAAGAATGTCATTGAAAATAATAACAAACCAACGCATTTTTATGATTACCCTAGAAATACACCAATTTCAGTGTTAAACCAACCAATAGGAACAAGGTTTTACAATGTGTTTGTTGCCTGTTAGGGCAGACTACAAGATGTTTCGGTAATTTAACATGGGCTGGGAGATTTGGGGTCCTCAATTTTCAGCTCAACTCATCAGAAGGTGGATGCCCAACTCCCACAGAGATGCACATTTTGGGATCATGTGGGATTTGGGACCACTTCACTGTGCAGTGATGTTCAGAGCTCCCACCCAGCCAGGATCTACCTTGATCTCTAGTTTCAAAGGTGCACACGGATAAAACTTAAAACTTTTCTTAGAAGTTAGAGCTTTTGCTGAAATTCCATTCTTGGGGAGGAAGACTCAAGTACCAACTATATGAAAACAACGTGCTCAGAAGCAGGTCTGAAAAAATATTACACCCAGCTTCAGAGAGGGCATCGATAAAGTTGAGTCGGCTTAAACCAGATTCAGCCGAGCCAGTGCTCAGCTTCACACCAGCTCATCTCTGACCCCTCACATCCTTCTCCAGCACTGGTGAAGCTCATCCTCTCTCCCACTGGCATCACCCTTCCTCGGGACCCCAGGGCTTGACTAGGGCTCCCCTCTAGGGCTAGAGGATCCTCCTCACCCGCTTGTTTCACCGCCTCCTCCTCCTCGTCACACGGCCCCCCAGATAACATCAGCCCAAGGCAATTCCGTGCCCCCAGGGCCACCAAATCAGATTTTCTGAATGACCTGCCCACATCACCTCTCATCAGCCTCACCCACCGGTTGGTGCCAGGGTTCTTCCTCTACCCGAGCCGCCAGGTATTGTCCTGGAGCCAGACAGCTCCCCCCTCCTCCTGTTCACTGAAAGACTGACCATGTCATTGCTGGAGCCATTTGTTTCGCACACGCTCCAGCGATTCACATCCTCACCCCGCCATCAGGTCACTCTGAAACTTGCCCTTCCTCTGTGACCTTCCTGTTTGCTGTCTCTTCTCCACCATTGCCCTTTGATTGACTTGCTTAAAGCTGTCCCTGCCAAGCAGGCCATGGTCTGGGGCCAAAAAGGGAAAAGACCACAAGTCAGCGGGAAAAGTACCTGCTGTGAGAGCTTATTTCACCCCTGGCAGGGGCATCGTGTCTCTCATGAGATATATACTCCCCATCAGACCAGCCCAATGCTCAACAGCCAGGGCTCAGCAGCAAACATCTCACTGCTGGTCCATCCCCAACATCTTGTCGACAGCTGCTGGTGGGCTTGTATTACTTATTATTGGTACTTCAGGCAGTTTCATGATTGTATTTTCCATCAGAGAGCAGCATGAGCCCAATTTCCATCTGCCTCATCCTCATCCAGCCCAGAGAGTCATGCTCTCACCTGCGAGGCAAGGGGTGACCTCGGGAAGTCACCCTGAGGTGGGTGCCCATTTTAAGAGACCAAAATGGTTTCAACAACAGGTCTATTCACAGACCTGTAGGCCCTGCCACCTCCCTCACTTTCACTAAAATAACCCTTCCATCAGGAACACACCTTCACCTGACAAACAAGGCAGAGAAGACCAGGAAAAAACTAAGAAGTGAGCAAGAGCACATCTTAAAACAGAGCAGCCACCTCACACAGCATCCCAGAGACTTTTTCTTTTCATTAAAGAAGGGAGACAAGCAGCATTCAGGCTGACTTAAAAGATTGAGCAGCATGATGACAGCTCCCATTCCAGGGGAGAAAGGCAGAGGGGATTTGGATTCAAACTAAACCCTCATGGCAGGTACCCATCAACACGCACCCCAAGGTCACACGTGGGAGGCAGCTCCTCTTAAAATAATAGGACAGCTTGGGGCTTTATTTACCTTCAGAAAGGTTTCTTCAATCTGCTGACAGAGGCTCCACCTCAGGAGACCTTATAGGATGCCAGTAGCATCACCCTTAAAGGAGCAGGTTTTGGGGATCACCAGTGTCCAGATGTGTAGGGAGGGGCAAAAACCAAGCACACAGAGGCCACAGGGATCCCACATCCCCATGGATCCCCCAGATGGGCTCTCACTCCTATAATGCACAGCCCAGTACTGACACCTCACTGGTGCCCTGTTCTCCATGTTCATCTTCTACAGGGTGGTCAGGCTGATGTAGCCTCTCCTCCCACAGCTGCCTGTGGCAGCACAACCCCTCCTTTCCATGTCCACGGAGACACCCAATTTCAAGCACACAAACAGCCCATTTCCGTTTCCTCTGCTGACACCATCCCAGGCTTAAAAGCACCAAGGATCAAGCTGGAAATTCTGAGTTTGCTGGAGAACAGAGGGCTTGTCCCCATGGCTGGGGAACAGCAGCAGCAGAACAGAGAGCCAGCAGGTCCACAGCAGGACCTCAGCTCCATAGCAAACAATTGTAATTTCTGTCACTCCTCTCAGGTCTTAAGAAGCACCTTTTTGAGGCAGAAAACCCACAATGGCATCTCCTGCATGTGAGACGGAGAGCAGGGCTGGTGCTGCTGTGGCAGGGGACAATATGGGGTGACGGTCTTTCTGTCTCACCTCCATTGCCTGTGCCATAGCCCTGCAGTGGAGGGGACAGGCTTTACTCTTGAAGCTCACTTGCCTGTTGCTTAGAGCCTGCTCTGACTTAAAACCTAGCCAAAAAACGGACCAAGTATCCCAGATCTTTGGGTGACAGGCAGGAGCCTGGCACCAGCCTAAAAACCAGGACAGGTCCTCCAGCAAGAGAGGTTTGTTGACTTGTTGGAGGTGTCTGGCAGCTTATTTAATCCTCGGCACTGCTCTTTTAACTCTCAGCCTTTGCTCATTTTCTCAGTTTAAGTTTAGTTAGCAACATTTCCTTAAGGCTTGCAATACTGGGGCTAGACGCACTTGAGTAGGATTATTATTTTTTTTTTCCCCCCCCTTTAAATGAAGATCCAAGAGGTGGTACAGAAATCTGAGCCTGCTTTAAAGAGGAAAAACAACTTTCCTGCTCTTTGTGGTTATGGGACAGAAACAAACAAACTGGAAAGAAAAGGGAAATCAGAAGGCAAAGAAAAAAATTCAAGCTTCAGATGATGTCTAACCAAATTTCATGCTCGCTAAGTGCCTGGCAGGCTTTCCAGTCACACAGGCTTTGGGGCACCAAAGTCCCTCGAGTAACATCAAACTCCTCAGCAACCAGGGAGCTTCGGGGTGTTTACTGTTGGGGAAAGGGACTAGCAAGCAGCACAGCAAAGCCCCTCAGCTGACAGAGGCCTCTGCCCAAGGGATCCCAAGGTTTTATGCTCCAGACCCCACTCTGCCCCCAGCAACACCTTCCCCCAGCAAGGAAGGTACTCAGCCCCACATCCTGCCCAAAACCACCTCCAGCACCTTCCACTCACACAGTCCAAAAAAAGCCAGCAGCTTTGTCCCTGAACAAACCAATATAGTAATAACTAAACCCAGAGCTCTCACCTCTGCTCCTTCTTTGTATCCCAAAGCAGGGGCTGCAGGACCCTTCTCCGATGAGAAGACTTAAGCTCCAGTCCACAATCCTGCCCTAGCTTCTGGGACCAGCAGGAACTCAGTTAACAAATGCCTGTCCTCACCCACCCAGGCAGGGTTCCCTGCTGGAACCAATTAGACCAATTAGTATCACATCAGGGTTACCCTTCGTTTGTTCCAATGATTATCACATGTGGGTTTTTGCCAATGACCTTACCCATTTCTGTGCCCTTTAGTATCTCTTGGGCTGTTTATGGGGTCTCCCATCTCCCCACTTTTATCCTTTTCCCCTTGAGCTCATATTTTTATGGGACCATGCAGTTCAGGGAGGGCACAGGAGGGTAGATAAGGCAGGAATTAATTAATTGCTTTTGATAGAGGAATAACAACCGAGCTAATTGTCACTAACTGCTGTGGTGACACTGTGCCTACTCAGATGGCAGAAAACTACCTGCTCTCCCAAAGGGACTCAAAATCTTCCTTCTCTGGAGTAACCACTATCACGGGGCCAGTTAATGGATGAGGCATTTTTTTTCACTTATTTTCAAAATTAAGGTTATTACCTTTTATTCTTATTAGGGTCACTTGTGCCTTATCATTTTAATTAACTGATGTTCTTATTAACTTTTAAAAACATGTGTTATCTGAAGCATAATTATCTAGTCTTTTATTCTGCAGTGGAGATGGACATGAGCAGGTTGGACACCACCGCGGAGAGATGTCATATCCACCAAGGGGGACTGGACTCTCAAACTGGTTTTGGTTCTTAGAGTCTGCCCACAACTGTGTTAACTTGTTCTTGAGGCACGTCTCTTCCAGCATGAGTGGCTGCACTAAAAAAATTGCACTAATAAATTTCCCTGAAAAAAAACAACAAACCCAAACCCACTTTTCTAAGTACTTTGGAAAACAGCAGAACTTGTTTAACATCCTGACCTAAACACCTGGAATAACTTTGGGGATAAAAGACTCTTGACTCATTGAACTGACTCAGTGAAGGCCTCCCAAATCACACAAAACCTGCCAAGATGCCAACTCTGCCCTGCCTTTGCTCGTTCTCCTACCCCAGGGGCCTTTTGGGAAGCAAGAGACTGTCACTGCTGAAGGATGCCCTGGTAGTACCCTCTCAGTGTGGCTGAAGGAGTAAACTAACCCATGCTTCTCCACCAGAGTCCCTTGAAAGGAATAATAGCAATAAAGGACAACCAGGAGATTTTGACCAAAAAATATCAATCAACAGACAAAACAATTCAGGCTTTTGACTATGTAGCTACAGTCATTTCTGTCTAAAATTCCCCCGTGAAAGGGAATCAAGCATTTAACACTCATTTTTTTTCCCAGCAGCTTCACTTTTGTGCTCCCTCTGCCAATGTGGGACAGATCTCCCTTCTGAGGCACTCTGGGACGGAGAGGCACCAGGAATATTTCTCAGCCGTGCTATCAGCTGTGCGACTCCTTCGTTAATGGAAAACTCCCACCCAAACCAACCTCGGAAAAGTTGCCTGGTTGGTCCAGGATAGGAATGACAAACCTATCACGAATGAAGTGGCACAGAACAGCCCCAATAATTAAGTTGGCCCTGTCTAGTTGTTCTCATTAGATTCAATTAAATAAACTGACAAAAAAAAAAAAAAAGCACGATGTTCACTGCTGCCAAGTTACCAGATCTCGGTGCAAGAAAACCATCCAAAATAATCTTTTTTCTTTATGGGGATTTTTTTTTCTTCTTTAAGTTACGCCATTAAAAACAAAACACAGGATTTATTTTATTTTATTTTATTTATTTATTAAGTTAGGTCTTTCAATATACGGGAAACACTCTACAGCCTGTGAATGACACTTCCAAGCTGCATCCTCTCCTCTGCGAGACTTGCACCCCTCCTTGTGGTAGAGTGAAGCAATTGTGTGAGAAAAAGCCTCTTTCTGCTGGGCTTTGGCTTCCAAAAAGAGCACAGCTAACTGCCCGAGACATGCTTTCAGCTCTGGCACCGTGCGTCGTCTTCTCCAGGTTGCGAACGTCTCCGAGCTAGAGATATAAACAACTTCTCCCTCTCGCTAGAAGCCAACTATAAGCATGTGTTTCAAACATAATTAAACTGGAGGGTGTAGATGTGTGTGACACGTTGGAACAGTTAAACTGCCCAATCTTAATGTTTGTTTAAAGGTTACTTTTGGATGAAAGCTGGTTAGAGAATAAATAACAGATGCTGAAGGCATCCATTATGTATTTTTGCAATTAGCAGAAAATCCTGGTACTTTTCTTAAAGAACATACATAATTTTGTGGGATGTTTATTGCTGGAAGCAATCCGCTCTCGCTGGCAAGAACAGCATCCAAGAGCCCAGGGAAGCTTCCCAAGAAGTCACACATGGTAAGCCAAACGTAGTGCTTGCTGCGGGAACAGCACTTAAAACCCTGAGCTCTGTCCCAAGGAAGCAGTCAAATGCACTTTCTTTCCGCAGAAAATTTTAAATTAGAAAGAACACGGTAAAATTATCCTCGTTTCCATTTTCCACGGGCATTTTAATTACCCAGGCTGCTGATTATACTTTCGTTTGAAAAATTCATCCAGGATGTTTCATGCCATTGTTGTCTTCTATGCTCTAGGGCTTCTCCCCATGGGCCAGCTCCCATCTCACCGCCTGGGGTAGGGAGATACTACCATACCTGGGGAGAAGTTGTCCATCCAGGATGCATGACCTGGGAGGGAAAATGGAAGCAAGGAAGCTGCTACAGCTCCCACAGGGCATCTCCCTCCCACAGAAGTTCATGTGTGAGGAGAATGAGGTGGGGAAGCAGGTTAAATAAAGGCATGGGTGATTTCCATCGTATCCAAAGGAAACCACAGGAGATATTCAGACAAGGACAGAGGTATTTGGAACATAAACACAGACCTCAGGGTACTTGTTGACAAACAGCTGGGGACTTCAGCCAATTCTGGTTTAGAAGACAACAGTGGTAACACCCTGAAAGGCAACCTGAAGAGATACACGTGCTCAGACAGGAAAGAGAACCACCACGTATTGCATCCTCCAAACACCTTGATAGACCCCGATAGTCCCTGAAGAGATTAAGCTTCATTCCTATGACTTGATCCAATTGAGAAGCTATCCAAAGATCTCTTTTCACGTCTCATGGCACTAAATAAAAGTGCCACGCTGAGCACAAAAGTTCAGCTTTGTGTGAGCAAAGCTGCTGTACAAGGTACCACTTCCACGTACCATCCACAGACCGTTACGCTTTGGCAGCAGCAGAGCGATCCAGCAACCTCTGCCGTTTCTTACCACAAAGAAACTGCATTGTGCTAAAAAGCCCTCCAGAATAAAGCAGATAATATCTTTTGGGATGGCGCCTTGTATTTTCCAACAGTTGTCTCTCGCTGCAGCAGCTCTCACAAGAAACTAACCCAAACCCTCCTATTTGTAAATTAGAAAGAAAAAGCGTTAACTCGGGCTCATTTTTGGTTTAGGACTGAATGGTTTGCGCAGCGCTTAAGAGAGCATTTTTAGACAAAAGCAAGCTTTCTGCCAAGCATTTGAGGGGGGCAGAGAAAATTTCTGCTTCTCTGTCTGAATGCAGTTATAAACCAGGATGACAAAATAGCCTGGCATTGCTGCCCACAGTGAAAGAGGCTGCGCATCTCTTTCGTCACCAGCACGGCTCAACTTGTCTAAATCCTGCCCAGTTTCGCTTCCCACAGCCTTACCCTGAAGACAAATTCCTGTCCCCCCAACCTCTGGGATTCAAGGTGGCAGAGATGATGAGGGGAGACGGGCAACTTCTAGGCAGGGTGTGCTTTTGTATGAATTTGCAGCCAGCACCACCATGAAATGGCTGGAGTAAATAAAAGCATCGCTGCCGTGAGGAACAGATATGTATCAAAGGCTGAAGTCAGGGCAGTGAAGCAGAATGGACTGAGCTTCTTTAAGCACCTTCCCTCCCTTCCTCAATCATCTCGCTTGCTTCCATTGAAGCATAACAGGTCATTGCTAGTTTAACATCTGGTGATTGAGGAGGGGGTTTGGTTTCACACACATCCCCCCCCCCCCCCCCCCCCCCCCCGCAAGTGCTGCTGAAGCGAGACAGACACATCTGATCTCACACAGGAGAAAAGAGCAGAGGCACAACACTGAGATTTTCTGCAGTTGGAAAAAAAAAACAACATAAAATGCACAATGTGCTTTATACCAGCTTTGTAGCAGATTATGTACCATTCTTGCTGGCAGAAACAGGCTCAGATTGCTCCAGCTGAGGGTATTTACAGATTTAGATTCTTTTGCAAAGCACAGAGAGATTGGTAAGAGCATCCCCTTCCCCATCCCAAAGAGCATCCACAATTCAGAAAGGTAAGGAAAAGACATGAAAAGGCAGAGAGCAAAGAGGATAGAGAATACATCAGCTGAGCAGATTAAAAGATTCAATAAAGATGCCTATTGTTACTGATAGAAATACTCTACAGACCACAGTCTGAAAACCACCATCTTAAACTAAGCAATCCATGAAAAAATAGCAGAGAGCAGCGAGATTAAATTCATCTATGCCCCCCTATCTCCACTGGAAGATTTATAAAGGTCTGCAGATCAAAAGAGCGTGTGAGAACTGCTGCTGTAAGAAACCACGAGCCTTAATATTTCTTGCCACTCTCTGCTTTGTTACCTGATCAGCTGAATCCTCTTTGCCTCCTCACATTTTTCCTTGGGGGTCTCTGGACTGTGGTGGGGTGCCTGGTCCCCACGTCCTGCTGCACCGTGCCTTGAAGAAACGCCCTGAGCTTGTCAAGGGGCCAGTGGTTGCCCCCCTCTCCCCCCGCCCCAAAGAGGAGGCCAGCCAAGTAGTCACAGATCACAGCTTTCAGAGACATCTGTACCACAACAGGGACCCAACTGGTGTTGAACTTCAAACTGAGCACAACAGTAATCCCTTAAATTGCAACTTTCCTAAGTGCTGGCAGCTGGAAACTGCCAACCGGTAACGACAGTTGGCAGCTCCAGTCTGAACTGAGGAGTTTGTTTTTTCACAGTTTTTTTCCATTTAACTCTCCCGTTCTCCCCAGTTCAACCCGGGCAGTGGCACGCAGATGTCCCCACTGCTGTAGGACACGGCATTTTGCACAAGACCTTGGAACTCCCTCGTGAACCATCTCTTCTTATTAAGGACAAACATTGCTCGTGGAGAACATCTTACACTGAGGTGATGCTCAACTGCACAGTTATGGTCTTCTCCACAAAAGTGTCTCCTTTGCCTGCTCCCATTCCAAAAACCTGGCACCTTTAGGGCAACAATTTTCAGTTCAAGCCTCCCCCTTGTGGGAGTGGGAAGTCCCCAGGGAGACTCCGGAGCCTGAGGATGAAGTTTCAGTAAAATAGTTTTTAAAAGACGTTTGGTCTATGTAATTTCAGCAGCAGAAAGATACCTACACTGCTGGAAAACACACACACACCCCCCCCCCTTTTCTCACTCCCCCTGCAGGCTTGGCAAATCTTTCCAGAGAAAGGTTTCCAAGTTCAACATGATGTTGCCCAAAAACCTACATGCGAATCAACAGCCCATTTTGTGACAAACCTTTATGCAAAACAAGATGACTTATTTTTAAATAAGCCTGGAAACCCCTCAGTTTCTTTTTTAAGGAACATTATGCTGTGCCCATCTCCTGTAAGAAGAGTCCTCAGTTCAGCACGGAGACACCTGCTGCAAAGCAGCACAATGGCATCCAAGAAATCAACTGGTAATTTAGCAAGGAAGCAGGAGAAATCAAGGGTGAAAAAAGTGTCTCCAAGAGCAGCTGTACAAGAGGTTTGTGTTTCCTAGTGCACTTCCCAAGCCCCCTTTCTCTCACAAATGTGCCAGATGAGCTGTCACTGCACACCTATACAAATAGAGTGATTTGACAAACTTATATAATCAAGAAAAGATACCAGTTCCACAGAAATTTGCCTGATCTTATCCTGTGCCTCACAGGGTCTTCTGCTCTTCAGTTTTGACGGCGAGAACTGAACTTCTATACACATACCTGTGTGTATAAAATACATAAGACTAATAAATACACACTTTGTATAGATAGATCTATATGAAAAAAATATTCCTTGTGACAGAGAACCGTAAGCCAAACACTCATATTAAGCCACAGAACAAAGTTTATTGAATCTTCTCAAATTCTTGGTACAGTTTTGCTGCTAAACAGACACAACACATTGGCACATGGCCTTTAATCTTTATTTCAATTTTAAGTCCAACTTGAAAGAATTGGTAACACATTTAATGGCATCTTCAATAAATAAAATGACAAAAAAATAATCTAGTCTTTGCACAGACACATTACAATCCACTCCAAATTCAATATTGCCAAAACATTGTGTTTTCTAAAAACTTCCTCCAAAGGGTTTTTTTTTGTTTCAGTACTTAAATACACAGAAAAGTATATGATGAGAGAAAACAGATACTCTATTCTGAACAGAACTTGTAAAAAACAGTAATGAAGAAACAAAAGATAATTAAATCTAATTAGATTAAAGCATCCTGTTTGAGGTCTTTTTAGAAAAATCCTGATTCTAACCTTCATATCAAAACATGTGGTTTTGCGAGACCCTATCCTATGTCAGCATACTCATACCATAAGAATTAAATTCCGTGATTTAATTATTATTTTTTTTTTTTAAGGGGAAATTCATAAAGCAAAAGCCCACACTCACAAAAGTAGCCATGGTCCATATATTCTGCAGTAGTAACCAGCTATTTGTGCTCAGTCTGTGGTTTGAACTCCTACCATAATGGAAAAGATACTGTAGTTTATACCCTTTGTTTCTGAACCCATCTCTTCCCCAGAGCAGCAGCCTCCAGAACCTCAGCGGGATGAGAATTCCTGCAAATACAAATCTGCCTGCACGGATCAGATTGCAGGATGAGGACCAACACGTCTGATTCTAATTAGAAGCTGCTAGGCTTAATTTAAAGCTTTTCCTACATAAAGTCGTCAAGAAAGAAAAGCTGAACACCAAGATTTCCTAATTGCAATTCCCTGTAATTTGCAACATTTATTAGCATATCGCAAACCAATTACAGTGTCAGTTAATGTAGGAAAAAACACTCTATCACTAAAATTAGTTAAAACAATCACCTTCTGGAACCTTCTTCAGTGAAAGCTTAGGGCACGCAAAGAATGTACGTTGGGCCCCCACAGACCTATCCATACTACATAGGGGAGAGAAAAGGTTACTTTAAACAAAAGGCAGAATTACACCATATCTGTACAAACACTTAAACCAATTTGTTTCAATTAGTGATCTGCTTATCCCAACTACTGCTGCTGACTCCACTTGGCTAATTCAAGAGAACGTGATGAAGCAGGACCCAATTTGTTTAAGGGAATGGAACTTTTTTCCTGTGGTGATCTTCCCCCTCAGTTGACCACATCATAACAAAAGTGCAATAATTTACAATTTTTTTCAAACAGCTATTCAAATGATACAATTTTAGGGAAACAAATTCACTAGTTTAACCATAAAAATATTTCCCCAGGTAACAAACTTTAAAGCATTCAGTAACACAGTATTTCAATAATAATAATAATACAGAAAATCCCTTCCACTTGTTACAAAAGACAGAACTGTTAGAAGATTTTGCTTATTGTACTCTATTTAAGAGTTTTGCATCTTGTGAAGACCATGCTGTAATTAAGAATATAACCACCATTTAAAATATGTATGGAAATACTGACCTGACTTTGAAATTATATTCTTAACCTGTTGCAAATGAAGACAAGGTAGAGCCCAGGGCCACATCATCCAGTTACTCAAGAACTTACAAGACAGTTTACATCCAGAGTCATAAGAAAGCACCATTTTCCACAACATACTTTGTATGCCTATTGCTGAAGAGCATAGTAAATAGTCTTGTGAGAAGTGCTAAAACAGATTCTCACACTAACTGTATCTTGACTTACAGAATTCAAGTTTGGGGACTACAGGAAACTTTGTGACAAAATTATACTCTGAAAAAATATCTGCTAAATTTGGTCCAAGCATCCAAAAAACAAACAAGGGCAAACAGGTCCCTCATTGCTTAATGCTGCTGATTAATTGATCCTTAAAAAAAAAAAAAGTGTATGGCAATAAGGGCTGTCCATGATAGGCACAGAACTGTGACAGAATAGTGTCTTCAGAGACATGTTTTAACTGTGATTTGCCATGGGAGTAACTGAACTTGTACTAATGAAGAACCCCGAAATTTGTTTACTATAGCCACAAGAAATTAATTCCTATTCAAAAAAACAGATCCATTTGTAATGAACTGCTGTTCCAATCATCATTAGATATGTGAAAAACAATAAAAAAAATCTTTTAAAACAACTACAAAGAATGGACTGCAGTAGCAGCTATTCA
Source organism: Scolopax mira (assembly GCA_004320125.1). Classification (NCBI taxonomy): domain Eukaryota; kingdom Metazoa; phylum Chordata; class Aves; order Charadriiformes; family Scolopacidae; genus Scolopax; species Scolopax mira. The sequence goes on along the minus strand of BJBW01000505.1, from coordinate 38,361 downwards.
AGCAAGATTCAAGCACAATTTAAATGAACTTTCAAGCTGGGAATTAGCCTTCTTTGTCGAAAATTTGTACAACTTTTTCAAAGACCTAAAAAAAGAGAAGAATATTAATTTTATGAAGCATTGGTCAAACAATTACTTCAAGTTAAACCAGCACACACAGTAACTGACAGTATTTTAAACAACATATAGGTTTTTCTTAGAATATTCATGTTAATTTTTTAATAGTGACATTGGTATCAGTTCTGGGAAACTGAGACAGAAGAGAAACGCTACTTCAGAAAAGCAAAAGCTTGTGAAGGTGAAAAAGACAAGAGACTGTTAAACACTGAAACACTGAAGATGTTTTTAGTCCAGCTTATGTTCCAGCAGAACTAATTGATTTCTTAAAGTTATTCATGTCTTAATCAATTCTTCGAGAGTTCCACAACCTCCCCCAGTAATACACATCAGTGCTTAATTAGCACACTAACCACACATGCACACATCTCAGAAGAATGCAAAAAATATGTACCCTGCCCCTGTCATCCCCATGTTTTTTTGGTTTATATACTTACTTCATCAACAGATTTAGAGGCATCCACTTTTCTGACTTTTCCCATTCTCTCATACAAATCTATTATGGGTTTAGTAGATTGCAGATATGTATGAATTCTAGGAGAAAACACAGGGGAAAACAAGCGTTACATATTAAAATATAACCAAAAGAGAACTGAAAAGTTTTGGAGATAGTACCTCTTTTCCAGACTCTCCCGATTATCATCGCTCCTACCGCTGCTCTTGCCTCTTTCAAGACAGCGACTAATACATATCTACAAAAAAACACCCACAAAGATGATGATCACAACCAAGAAAGCAAGAAGCTATCTTGAAAGCAGGAACAAAACAGAAATCCTGAAAATCTAAGTAGGCCTGACACACAAAACACTGTCCACATCTGGTGGATGTAACCAGAATTCGTAAGGGAAGTTAGATTCTTCCAGAGAAAAAGGATTATATCTTTACACTTCATTAGTTTATTAAAATGCGGGCTCTTAAAATGGGATTGGAGTCAGTGGAAGTAAAACCAACATCGAGCTCTGTGGTTTGACTGGGTTTCCAGCTTGAGACACAAAGAAGAAAATGACCTGATTTTTAAGGATCTGTTGGGACTTTCTGAAAAGCAGCATGTCAGACTACTAATTTTCAGCCTGCACCGGAAGAAAGTCACTGTATCTTCTCCCAAAAATTTTGCAAGGCTATATACTAAGTTATCATAAGTTAAAATGGTCTCATGTGAAATTGCTATAACTAAGACTTAAAAATCAAAATGTAAATAAAATCTGAAGAAGTAACCATACTTAAAAACTGCCCAATGAACTAAGTTTTGAAACATAAAAGGTAAGTAAGCAAACTGACAGGTGTATACCTCACAAATACATTTATCCTAGTCATGCAAGAGGACAATGGTTTAAAATTATTTTTTTGCTACAAAGTACACCCATACTAAAAAACCTTTATAATATCATGTAGGCACTGTTGTCAATTTTTGCATCTACTAAAAAAATTGGATCCCCAAAATTAACACCGCAAAAAGTGAAAAATTTAATCTAATCTTATTTAAGTTTTTAAATAGAAAAAAACCCACAGCCCTCACTTTTCTTTAAATTAAGAAAAAAAGCAATTGAGGGGAAAAAAAAAAAAGTTTCTCAGGAAAATGGGGAAAAGGGTAACAGGAAGAATGTCAGCTTAATGTGCTAGGAATTTTGTGTCAGTTTTTATGCTTCAAGGGCACTGACATATTTAAAAGACAGCATATGATGGCACTTGTTAAATTAATTTAATGTATCACTGTCAAAATGCCCTTGTAATCTAATGAGTTGCTGAATAAAACGTTGATTAGTGGCTATCCTGTAGTACAGCTCATGACTATGAAAATAGAGACCACTGCTGCCAACACTTCAGAATTAAAGCAGACATTGCTATCACGTTCATTTTGGACTACACAACAGTTAATAAGAGTAAACAGAGTAATGTTTTCTGAAAATTAACCAATCAATTTTGTAGAATGTATTTAAAGTTTAGAATACAATTGCCTGAAGTACTTCTTCAATATAATTAATTTGCATGTGATGACACAAAGTGTATTAGCTGCCCCCTATTTCAAAAACCTGCAGTTTTCCATCCACAAAAACAACTTGCCAAAAAATCCTTGAAACTCAGAGACCAACTTTTCCTTCTACTCTTACTATTTACTACCTGACAGTTTTATTGTTCTTCTTGAATGATTCCCACAATATAGCAAGAAAGGAAGTGACAGAATAACATACTTCATTACCTCATTGTCACAATCAAAAAAGAGAACAAAAGAAACATCCGCCTTTCCATCCATAGTCTTATTCCAGCCTTGAAGATTATCTTCATTCCTGGGAAATCCATCAATCAAGAACTTGTTCTTCTGGGAATTGGCAGCCATTGTTTGATCCATAGCCTGAAAAAAGAGAATTCAATTCATGATCTCCTGCACATACAACCATTTATATACTTATTAAATTACTCCCAAAATGTTGACACGGTAAATTGAGAAGCATTTATTTTAGGATTATTGCAGATTTACAAAATGTATTTGTCATCAACCTTCAATGTGTGCTAATTAATTCATTGATGCACCAATATAGCCTTCTTTCCAAATGAATTCTCTACTTCATAAATACTAGAACATGCTGTTACATAATAACATGCCAAAACATCCTTGATCTAGAGTTAATTCTAATGGAAAACTCCAGACAAATTTAGTGCCACAAGCAACAGAAGCCTCTTCTGTCTTAAAGGAAATACTCTATGTCTTTTTTCCTGTATATCTAACAAGGATAAAGGCTGGAGCTTTTTTTTTTCCCCCCCATAGAAACATTAGCATGTGCTCTTCTGCTTCACCTGGTTATCTGTTTTGATAAAATTTACAGAACCTTAGTACTTTTAAGGCCTCTGCCCTCCAGTCAAATACGACTGAGTTGAATGAGAGATCCAAATGCTAGTTAAGGGAAACAAGAAATACAGAGTTTCACTCATTTCCCTAGAGCTACCAACAGAAAAATAAAATAAAATAAAAATAACCCATTCTCATAGATCCCAAGGTATCAGAGGCCATCACCTACTGCCCTCCAACCAGCCAGAGAGAAACGTGAGTAATTGCTAAGAGAAGCCCAGTGTGCAATGTGCACCTACGTGTCTGCCATTTCATACTACTCACACCAGAGGAAAGGCAATTCTTCCAGAATCCGGCCACTGCTTTGCCTGCAAGAGTGAACAAACAAGGAAATAGCCCTTTCCTTACCCTCTTCAGCAAACTGATTGTTATCTCAACCGGTACGATTTCCCCCTCCTTAATGTAGTTCTCAATGAGTTCTCCATACTGAGAGCCTGGCCTTTTCCGTTCATCTCGAAGGAGGTCACCAGCAGAGAGGTGCGTGTAGCCGAATTTCTGAAACGTGCAGAACAGACAGACTCCCTTGAATTAGTACCTGTGCAGCCAACAGACTCAACCACATTTATTCTCCACATTACAACAGGAAAATATAGGTAATAGCATCTGGCTAGTGACAGGTATATTCCCCCATCAGCGTGTAATGGGACAATACAGCATACTCAGTATGCACAGAAAGAACAGCAATTGGGAGATTCTTGGCTAAAATGCTCACCGGGCCTTTGGTCAGACATTCCTGTCCTGTTTGCATTTATCATGTTTGGAAACAAGACTGTCTCAAAGCCCCCAAAGTGCTTCCGGAGAGGCCACACTGTGCAAGGAGACATTTAACAGTCACCAAACTAGATACAAGCTATACCCCACCCTAACACCTTCAATTACTAATATATTGCAAGTGGTTATCAGTTGCTGGGCTAAAGTTGATTTACAAAGAGAAAAAGCTGCAACAGTGCCTTTCCTTGCTATGTTTATGCATCAGGTTGTTAATTTTATTTAATTAACTACTTTTAGTAAAGGAAAACACACGAGGTGATTCCAGGTCTTTTGGAGCTGGAGGAATGATAGGAGTCAGGTATCCTCACCGTGGTTCTGGCACCGACTTCCTCCTCTGCCTTGGTCAAATCACCTCTAATTCTGCATCTAAGGCTGCAGCTACACAGTCAGGCACATGCACCCCTCCAAACCCAAACCTGCTACCCCCTTCCCCGGGACCAACACCACAAACTGGGAGGGCAGCCCCTGAGGAGGTTAGTGCCATCTCCCACCAGTGAGGTGGCAGATGAAGGTAAACAGCTACGCTGGGGCCACCCTGTGTCACGCCACTCACAGCAAACAGAAAGAGAGCAGAGAGATCAGGTCCAAATCTATTAGTTTGATACCACTATGCAGGAAAAACAGCAACCATTACTCTTTTCTTTCACCTTTCAAACTACATCTAAAAAAAAAAGTTTCTAACACTAATGCAAAATACCAAGGAAAAGTATTTATTACGCTTGAATTTCACAGGCATCTACCATCATAAATAAATATCTAGTGCAAACATACACTTTTACCAAAGAGAAATGCATTGTTATAAAGGAAATTCCAGAGCACAAAACCTCATTTTTGCAGCTCATTTAAGACCACAAAAAAACTAACTGAGTGCACTATGGTCCTTGACCAAATATAGTCCATAAAAAAAGGCAATAAAGATATCTCCTCGGTGACTACGTAAGTGAGCTATACCTCCAAAACAGAGTACAACTATACCTACTCACCCTAAAGTTTTTACACAAAACAAAAGCAGCAGAAAAAACTTCAGGGTTATCAGCTTGGCTGCAGCAACACCCAAAGCAAATTTCAAAAAAGGTGTCTGAGCAGCATAATAATGTGACTGTACACTTTTTAAGGCTGTGAACTTGGGATTTAAAAACTTGGCTAGTAAACACAACAGAAATATTACACAACCCACTAAGCAACTTTAAAAACATTTCAGTTGCTTTCCAATTTCACTTACAAAACTGTAGAAAGCCAGTTCTGTCATAGTCATAATTTAAGAAGGGATATAATTACCTAAATCTCCAAAACTGGCAAAAAAAAAGGAAGCAAGATTTTGCTCTAAATAACTGTGAAGAAAAAGCTCCGCAGACATCCTCTATAAGCTCACTGTACTCCTGCTTTAATGTGCACTGCATTTGGATATGCCTATTTAATTGTAAATCTAAATATTTACTATGAACTACAGAAACCATGCACCAGAATAAATCTTTCCTTATAAGCAAGAAACCTTACTCTGCTGAACGCTAAATTAACATGTAGTTCTTCTTGCTAAAGTTAAAGAACGACGATATTTTTAACATCAAGTTTCTATAAAAGAGAAAACAGGAGGAAAATATAATCCCTTCAGTTTTACAGGATTACCAAACCATTTAATTTTCCTTGGCATTTCCCTTTTCATGCATGAAAATGAAATTGAGTCAGACAACTTTTTCAATTCTGTCTTTCGCAACAGCAAACTCAAACAGGTTTTTTTTAACAGTTGAACATGGAAGTAAAAGATGGAAACGTTTTAAAGTGCTGTTGCATAAATAGACTTGTTTTAGATAATAGTAAATTGTATTCTAGGGTAACCTTCAGAATGGATTAACCAGGCAATAAGTAAAACAAACCTCTCCTTCAGGGGCAAAACATCTATTTGTTAACTGTACTGAGTCAAGAGCCAAAGACAACACGTCAGTTTGAACAATGCAAACAAGCACAGAGAAAGGCTTGGCCGCTGCTGCGTACACAGAAAGCTTCAGAGATGTGGTGCTCAGGCTACTCTTGCCAGTTTTAATCAATTCTTAAAGGGCACAAAGTTTTCTTTCATCTTAGGCGAGATAAACCCTCAGCAAGCATCCCAAATTGCAGAAAATCGTCCCATCCTCAAGAGCTCACAAGAGGCTGTGACGTAACTGCACGAGAAATCAGGGCAAAACACTCTTGGGTCTTGCCAAGGTTTGTGTCCTGCCAGCATGACTTTCCAGCACTGCCAAGTACATCTTGATGCAATCCCCAGAACGTGACTTTTTGCAACTACTGCCTAATTTCTCCTCCTCAGAAATCAGAAAGGGAGCAGGACTGTGCTTGCCAAACAATAAAAAGGCCTTTTCGCCAGTTGTTGAAGGACACACATATGCTAGATTCAGAATGGCAGACTGAAAGAAGACTTGAAATAGAAACCAGATTAAAAAAAAAAAGAAATCCAAATAATTGGATGCCAAGCACCCAAAATGTGGACAGACTTAAAAAAAATCTAGAATTAACTCTTCTAAAACTTATTTCAGAGATAATGTTTTCTGTTATGCTAGCAGACTGACATGCTGTTCTCCTATAAGAAGGAAAAAGATTAAAATCACTAAATTGCTATTACACATTTACATTGCAGAGTTCTCATTATTTTTAAAAACTATTTTTATATTTGGAGAACCATAATCAGCATCTCTTACAAAAATTAACTGGGAATGAAAAAGATAAAAATCAGCTGTCTTCAGCCCACTGTAGACATCTTCCTCCTTTGTTTTCAAAAAAAAATAAAAAAAAAGAATCAGTGCTGTGGAAAGGCAAACTCAAGTTTCTGTCAATCCCACCACAGAGCTGTTTCTCAGAACAGCACTTCCCAGGACAGTACAGAGTAGAGCAAATCATTGCTCGTTTGTTTGTCACAGTCAGTCCCATTCAGCAGACGAGCTGTATGTTCCACATCTCCAAATTTCAGCACGAGACTGCAGCCTCCCTGGGATGCCCTTCTCTCCCCCGTCCTGTAGCCACTTCCAGCTTTTGTTGATTTGCAATGTCCACTCCTCAGACAGAATGTGCTTTGCTTTCAGTAAATAGAATGAACAGATGAATAGAAGTGAAAATACATGAGTCATATCTGTGCTACGCTTGAATAAGGAGGAGTTTGCAACAGCAATCTTCTGGGGGAGTCAGAAAGGCTCAGCAGTGCACAGCAGCTGCTGCTGGGACTCCTTACACAGCCAGCTTTGGAGGGGGACAGGGCTTATTTCTGATACAGCCCTGTGTGGTCCAGCAGCACATCTCTCCAAGACACACACAGCTTGATACTTCCTTAAGTGAGAAGAAGCCAAGAAAAAACAAGAGCAACACAAATTACTACTTTGACCTTGACTCCTCTCTTGGCTTATCATTGTTACTCTGAAAATGAAAGTCAAAGGGCTTAAGATTTAAACACATAAAATAGAAACTTTTATCACCCTAGTTCTGACCTGTGGTATCTTGGGCAACCTTAATAAACAAAGTTTGCTACATGTTCTAAAATACACCATTCAAGAACTAGTCAAAATAAAAATAGAATTGTGTAAAGCCTACAGCCTTCATATTAATTCTTCTTTTCTTTTTTAATCTAAAAATTGCTATTAGCAATTAGCACATGAAATTGTAACTGGGGTATAAACTACAATGCAGTGATAGACCTTCTAATTACTTATTCCAATTAAAAAAAAAATTGAAAACTTTTTTTAGTTTGAATTTTGTTCTTGCCTTTGGGGGGGTGGGAAACAAACAAAAATTGACATTAACAAAACAAAATGGACAAATGAGATCCCACCGACAATGCCCCCTGGAAAGTGAGGCAAACAGAGCACCCCAGTGCTTCAGGAACACTCACCTCAGTAAAAGGCACCCAGTTACATTTGAAAAGTCCAAAATTCACTACCCAGCAAGTGAGCCCGTGTTCTGCAAAATGGAAGTGTTTAGGGATAAATCTTAGGGGGTAAGAAGGAAGTTCTATATCATCGCTCACCATGTTTTAAAAAAGCTTGATATTTCAGAAACATAAACTTCTATTCCAAAAAACAACTATAAGAACTTAAGTCTAAGTGGACTACTAACACTTGTCAGTCTTGAAAGAGATTTCAGAAGTTGAGTTTAAAGCAGACAATTTAAAAAATGTTTTTATTTCAAGGAAGTTAATGCTGTCTCTCAGCAGAATTCCAGAAGACAATTAACACATGATAGTAAAACCTAAATCAACTGATACTTTCAGAAGAGTGTTTCTGGTACAATAAGTTCTCTGTGTTGTTTTCTTCACCCTAGGAAATCTCCCTATTGTGTATCCCAAAGCAATTTAAGAGCTTTTTCCATTTGGATATTAACATATGCTTTTATAAAAGGAGAAGGCTCAGCATCCCATCTTGTCAGATTAATTTTAGGTTTAACCACGAAATACAGGATAGGGCTGTGGTGGAGGTGAATTATATTTTCGGCACACAGATAGGGATATCTTGCGTGCTCCAAATCCCTACAGAATCACCTTGCCAAAACAAACATACAAACATAACACAACTCAAATCTTGTTAGGAATAAAGACAAATGATTTAGTTATTATTCTTTCCCCCTAAGCAAAGAGGTTTGTATTTCAGACACAAGTAAAAGGGAGGTAAAAGGATGTAAAAAAGGATGTAAAATTTAACTTTGTGAAAGCATAGTTTATGCAGATTTGAAGAACCCATTTTTTTTCTTTCTCTTTACCATAAGCATTTTATAAGCAAAGTGCAGAAGCCAGCAATAAGATACATCCATTTTGTCCTACGAGAACCTGCAATGCATTCAAATGACATCATTCAACTACCTGCTCAAATAGTCCTGTCTCACATGACAAGCTGCGCAGCAGACCCAAGGTGACAGCAAACTCCACCTCACACAACGGGTGGAAGCTTTCAGGGGTTAATCTGCAGAGCTGGAAGGGAGAGGATAAGAACTGGAGAGGGAACACCACCTTCATCCCTTCCTAAATAAGGGGAACTGGTCCAGAGCAGCAGTTCTGCTGCATTTGCATTTCAGGGACAATTCTGTGAGTTTGTGGAACGTACACACAGGTCTTCCCTCCATATCAGAGAAAACCAACTCGCTTCAGCTGTCTCTTCAAACCTTATCTGCAAAGATAAAGAAACCTAATCGCTTACCTGCTGTTCCCTTTCATACACTGTGTCAATACACATTTCCGCTCGTTACTGCATCTTCTTCCCTCAAATCAGTTCTCCATTTTGGTCCAAATTGGGCATGAATACATGCCTTCTCTGGAGGGACTCGAGCATGCACATACTGAGCAGTTATGATTTAGGTTAACGCTTAAGAAATACATATTTCACCACCAACATGTGATAGCCACCTCCCTTTTCTGAGAATGTAAAGCATAGTCATCAAAACTATTACAACACTTCTTGGAGAAATCATTCCCAGGCAGTACATACCTCCTTTACCCGAGAAACCACTCATGGCTACCCTTGGTTTTTCTAATACACTCATTTAATGCTAAAATCAGGCAAGACTTCACCCAGCAAAGTGAAACTTTCTTCCACATGTGATGTGCTCTGTCCTAAATCTCCAGTATGAATAGCAAGCGAGAAGTATTTATAGCTCATACTGACTTTTTATTGAGCACAAACTTCAGATGTGCAGCAAGATACTGGGTCAGATTCATTCCAAATGTAAACTAATATTATTCATCCCATTTACAACAAAGATGAATGAGGGTTATTATTACTCAGCTACAGCCCTTCTTCTCTGTGGCAAGCTGCCAAAGGGGTTGAAAATCCAAACAAAAATACACCTTCAACCTCAGGACAGCCTTGACTGCATACAGGCTATCTGACTGCCTGCACAAGGGCTCTCTCTGGGGGCTACCACAGGCCAGGCCAAGGATATGTGCTTAAAAAAGGTTGCTGCTCTGCATTTTATCCCCACTTTCCTGTTCATCTTCCCTTCTTCTACAGCTTTCCATCATGCTTGCATCATTCCAACTCTTCCTTCAGACCCTTTCTCCCTTAAAATACAACCAGCAGCTCCTGTAGAGGTGTCCAAGCAAGCAGAAAGGCTGTCCATTGCAGTCAGCAGGTCCGAGCATTCTACTGTCAGCCCACGGACTCCAATAAACTTCCTTCCATGCAGTGAACGGGATTAGTAGAATTAAATCAAATTTACATTTATTAGTATTCAGACTTGCCTTTCCAAGTTTAGAAAGGAAAATAAATACAGTACAAGCAAAGTTAACTTTCTTTCATTTTTAGCTGCAAATACAATTTGAGTAGCAATGACTCATTTGAACTCCTCTGAATAAAGTGGTCTTTATCCAATTATATTAGTCTATCAAGCTGCAGGCCTTTATACTTCTAAACATAGGCCAGTGGCCACACAAGGTACTTCAGCCCTAAGGCTACGTTAATGGTTTGGTAAAAGCCATTAACGACAGCCTACAAGATTCCCCTACAGTTTAAACTCATTTGTTTGCTATGTGCCAGGGGCAGAATTTGACCTTACCAAAAAGGCTTTATGAACACTATGAACCTTTCGTTACACAATTTAATTTAATGAATAAGATGTTTTGAATGAGAGTCTGTAATTTGAGGTTAAAATCCTTCAGAACTTAAGTCATAACGGCATTTTTCAGTCTGGACCAAATTTGCATAACTAAGTTATACAACACTGAGGACTGGGATATAATGGCAGCGTGGATAAACTGTAACAGCATCACCAGAATAGACAACACACAAAACGTGCCTGTGCCAGGAGGTGTGGGTTTTGTGTTTTCCACTAATAGTTTCAGAAACATAGGCATTGCTACAGTTCTGAGGTATTTCTTTAAGTGTGGGTAAGGATAAACTTCGATCCTACACAGCTTTCAACGAGAAAAATACATACAACTGCTCAGAAGGAAAAAAAAAAAAAGAAAAAAAAAAGCACTGTTTCAAATCCAATACATGTGTTTGGAAGCGTTCAGTCTTAACTACTTCTGAATTACCCACCCGAATACAGTTTGGTTATCCCTGTACTTTATGTTTTTTGAAAGCTACACCACGTTCATTGACCATTTTTTCTTAGATACTTCTTCTCCATCAAAGGGCTGTAAAAATGTATTTAGAAAACCAAAAATGTGAAAAACGTAGCAGAAAATATTCTCAACCCGTACTGTTGGTTTTATGCTCTTTGAAAAGAATGAACAAGATTAACCTTGTATGGTGTCAGGACATCCTTTGACCTCTATCATATTACATCATAGAACAAAATTTTACTTCCACAACTTACAGAAATGGCACCAGGTCAGAAAGCCAACATCCTGCAATGTCTCCTGTACCAGCTCATAATGTTTATGGGACAGGCTTCAGAAGACAAGGACCTTGACCCTATGCATTTGAAGTTAATGTAAACCACCTCCCCTCCACTACAAGGCCACAAACCCAGCAGCCCAAGGCATGCAGGTGGCAGCTCTGAAATCATCTACGTGGCCATACAGACATGTCCACATGAGTCAGACTGCAATACCAGCCTGACAACACACCAGGAACTTCTTGAGGGCTGTGGTCCTCTGCCAAGGCACAATGGGCGTCTGGTGCTCCTGCTGAACCACTGCTATGCTGGGGTAGCCTCCAAGCCTCAAGTGGATGTCCCCCTGTCTAGGGCAGGTGCTAGTGCAGGCAGACCCACCAGTGGAGTGGCAACCCCGGGGTGGGTGAGGGGACAAAAGGCAGGAGAAAGAAAAAGGCCGGCTCCTGGCTAAGCTACCTGACAAAGGCACAAAGGGGAGTATGTGGGGGGATCTGTCGCTGCTGCTCCACTGGCTAACGGGGAGATGCAAGTCAATAATTTTTATTTTATCATCTCTAAGTGGCAGATCAAGGTTGGACAAGAGTGAAGGGACACGCACTCGCCCAAGTGACCAACCCACAGGGAGGCACGGACAACACCGGGGTGCCCCCTGTCTACAACTCCCATCGTGCCGCACCAGCAGAGCCCCCAGCAGCCGGAGCGCGGCGCCACACATAGTCCCGTACCCCCCCCCCCGCTCCCCGGTGGCGGCGGGTCGGCTGCCCTCACCTCCACGATGCGGGCACACTGCGTCCCCTTGCCCGCTCCGGGCCCGCCGAGGACAAAGACGACGACGGGCTTCATGAGGAGAAGGAGGCGGCGGCGGAGCAGCAGCAGGACAGCGGCGGTAGGGTTGCAGCGGATGTGGAGCGGGCGGGCACCAAGGCCGGGGCCGGAACCGGGATGAGACAGAGCCGCTGCTGAGCTGTCCCCGCCGAGGGAAAAGTGCTTCCGGGTCACCGGCGGCGACCGGGAGGGGCGGGGCTTCCACGCGCGCAAGGCGGCGGCCCTCCGCTCCGCCGTCCCGCCAACCGCGGCCTGTGACGCGCCGGCCTCCGGCGAGCGCTGCAGAGGGCTCACGGCCCTGGGATACCTGGGCTGGGAAAGGCGAAGGCCGAAGAGACGCTGCCGCAGTGCGGAGCGAGCGGGAGGGAAGGAGGGTTGTGCCGGTTTATTTCGAAATCCGGGGCGGCCGCCGCCGTCCTGTCAGCCCCGGCCCGGCCCAGCTCTGGCGATGGCGGTGAGGCGTTGCCATAGCAACACTGCCGCGACGCACTGCGCCTGCGCGCTCCCCACCCTCTTGCGGACCGTTTGTGGGGCCCCGCCGGCGTTTTTAAACCCCCTGCGCGCGCGCTGGCGGTTGGTTACCCCGGGGTGCGCTGTGATTGGTCAAGCCCTTTTCCCCTTACCGCGCGTCTATTGGGTCGAAGGAAGCCGTGAGGGAGGGAGCGCGGCTGGTTCTGCCTTCTGATTGGCCGGTGGCTGCTGGCGGTAGGGAACGAGGCGGGGGTCGGCGGCGGGCTGAGGAAGGCGCCGGAGCGGGGCGGGACGGAGCGGGCCGGGTCCCACCGCGGCGGGAGGCGAGGCGGTTCCTGGTGCTTCCCAGCGGTCGTTAGGTCTCGGGGAAGGGGTGTCACTGGCTGCTCCCCTTTTTCCTCAAGGTTCGCTGGCAGACCCCCTCAGACGCCCGTCTGAGGGAGGGGCTGTGGCGGGCAGGCCCCGCGCCTGTGCCCCTCGGCAGGGAGAAGCGGAGGGGACAGAGCTACGGCTGCCCCGCATGGACCTCCTTACACCCGGCTCGGATCTGAGGTACCCCATCGGGGAAAGCTCCCTAGGAGGGTCGGCCCGTACCCTTGGGAGCCAGGGGCGATAAGCGGTGAGGCGGTGGCATCGCCCCCCGGCCGGTCGGGGCACACACCACAGCGCGTCTCTGGTGGCAAAGAGCTGTGTGTGTGTGGGGGGGTGTTTCTGATCCCTGCTTGCCAAAAACTAGTGAAAACTGCGTCTTTAAGAAAGTTTTCCCTTTTCCAAGCCTTAATTAGGACTTACTTTAATGGGCGTTTAGCTTTTAATGGGAGTCAATTAACTGTCGCTGGGAACAGAGAGATAGGGGAGTTGCTTAGAGGGCCGCCTTAAAAATAAGGAAAGTTCTTTCCTGGGAACTTAAAGAAATGCAAAGAAAGCACCTTGTCAAAGTTTGAGGCTTCAAATGCCTACAATGAAAGTTTTTGTTTGTTTTGTTAAAAAGCGTTGAAATATTTGCCAAATTATATGGACTATCAAATGTTTTGTATTTTATGTAGTTTAGGCAACTCTTAAAAAGTGTAAGCCTGCTTGTGTAAATAAGTTCATGTGATTATGTTCTAATTTAGTCAAGGCTCTGAAGGCTCATTGCAAATTTTGCACTATATTGTTTGAGTTAAGCAAAGGCTTTATTTCAGTTGTCTTCGAAACTTAAGTACGTTGAATGCTGACTTTAAAAAGTGACTAAATCAGGGCTTTTGGAAGTTAATCTTACATTAAGTTTGCTAAATCACGAATTCTGTGTGCCATGGGAGTTTCTAACGACTGATAACCTTTTCCTTCCCTACTATATATCCAAAGCAGCTTTTTCTTGAGCTTTATCTGCAAACTTTTATTTTGGCCTGCACATCTTCCAAGATTACATGAAGGAACTGTCAGGTGGAAAAAGAAAGTTTTATGTTGACTTTGTAGTTCATGTCCTTGACAACTTCATAAGACAGATTTTTTGCTTCACTGGCCTGGACTTCAAAAAAAAAAAAAGTGCCAACAGCTTATGTATTCTATTTGTTGTTTTTCTTAAAGCATTACTCCTTTGTTCTTTCTCATAAATACTCTTTGAAAGTACTGAGTTTAATCTATTTTCCTTTCTTACCTCTGTGATCTTCTTTACAGGTTTGCTCCTGAAAGGATGGTCCCTTTCAGTTTCCCTCTGTCAAAGTGTGCGCTTTGGGACCCAGTCCCTATGGGTGATGTTATTGGCTCACATATTTCCTATTACAGGTATGAATTACCTTTTTTTAAGTGGCTGAATTTTAAACTAAATTAAGAATTATATGTTTCCAAGCCATACTTTATCTTTTAAGCCTCGTCAGTGACAAGGCTCAAAGGTAAAAGGAAAGGAATTACAAATGACCTATGTGTTCTTTATAAATATATAGGGATTTTCACTGGAAAGACTTGAGAGTTTCCTTTTCTGCGGTGTATTGCGGTCAAGTGGGCTGGAGGTGTCTCAGTCTAATGTAACTTAAGTGTCTTTCAGTTTTCTTCCCATAAGGAAAGGTGTAAAAATAGCTGTATGCTTGTAGCTTCCTTTAATGTGTTTTTCCTTGTTTCTAAATATTTACAGAGAAAAAAAAAAATTTACAAACTGAATATAGATAGTGTGCTTCAAGTAAAACTTAAAACTAAGCATTTTGCTAGCTCCAGGAATCTAGATTAAAATGCCAAAACTTCTGATGTTTTTTTGTTTGGAATAAGCCTGGAAGGAAATGTGAAGCACTTGTTAATTTCTAGTGCAGGATGTTTCAAACCTGACTTGTAGAACAAATGGAGGGTAAAAATTGATCGTTATTGCTTAACTGGGTAATTTTTATATACGTGCTATTAATTTTTTTTTTCTGTAGCTATTGAAGCAAGTATATGCATATATGGGCCTATAAGGGTGTACAGAACTTGCACAGGTCAGAGGGGCCTCTGCTTGTCCTTGCCACATAAAATTAAAACCTCCAAGTTTTAACAAACTTTAAAACAAATTACTTTTTTGATGAAGGTGCTTCACTTACTCTTGAGCAGGTAGTTTATGAGCCATTATCACATTATTCACATAAACCAGTAGCTTTTCTTTCAACTTTGACCTGTTTTGAAGACAGTATCATATAAGCTATTTTAAGCTAAAATAATGTTTGTGTTTATTTCTCTAGATTACAAACTTAGTACCTTTTTTACTAAATAGATATAAATAAATCACTTCATCTTTCTCCATGTTTCTATTCCTGTGTCTTTGAGCCCGGTCTGTTGCTGCTTTAAGCATCCACACTAAATACTGTGCTGGAGTAAATAATGTGAATGATGAGCCAAGACCATGTCAAAATTAGCTAAGCTATTTGTCTTATGCTGCTCTTTAAATTCAGAATTCTTAGAGATTTTGTGTTTTAGCGTATTTCTAACTTTTATAATCTTCTCTTAAAGTAATTCCCTTGAGTCCATCTCTTGTTCTTGTTACAGTGTTGCTCTTCAGATGAAAAAGCTTTTGTCTCTCGTTGTTACTTATTCCCCGTAGAAAAAAGCTCTTTTCTCTCCTCACTATTTATTCTACACAGAAAAAAAAAAATCCCCTCTGATGTTGTTTTGCTGGACCACTCAAGCCAAAATATTCTTGTTGAAATGATCATGCAGAGCATTCTGTGGAGCCACTCCAGTTAAAATAGGGACTTCTTGAATATGAATAGCTCATGCACAGAACATGAGCAAAAATTCCGTTGACGTTTTATACAATGTTGTTAATTCTTACCTTTTTGTTGTTTGGGGCTTTGGGCTGTTTCTGTATATGTTCTTTTCAACGGACAAAAAATGTGGAAGCTCTTGGAATATCATAAAGTCTTTGTTAAAAGCATTAAAAGTAAATTAGATCTTACAGTTGCTTATTGTCTCTTTTTAGAAACCCAAAGTTATCTATGATGGAGAAAACCTTGCGACTTGCCTATCGCCATGCTAAGCAGAGTGAAAAATTATTTTCCTGTTTTTTGCTTGGGACTCTTGCAGTTGATGAAGGTAATTTTGAACATCAGGTAGACAGACAGTATCGGTTGAGTAGGTCGTTCTCAAGGAACCTGAGTGGTTGGTCTTGGACTCTAACTTCATGTGTTTATTTTGAAGCTGGGGAAGGCGTTACGCTAACAATAGACCGCTTTGATCCCGGTCGAGAAGCTGCTGGTGGATTGGGCAAAATTCCAACTGCATCTCTTCCTGGAGACTTTTTGATTCCATGTACAATTAATGCCTGGGGACCTTCTTCAGATAACGTTATAGTGCACAGTGCTGAAGATATCAGCTTGGCTTTCAAGGTAGGCAGCCCTGGGCAACTTTTGGGCCTTTTAAACAACGAACTGTCTTCCAGGACACTGTATTGTGTATGGGGCTTGATTTCCAGCTGCTGTCAATTTCAAACACAGCACAGTTGTGGTTGAAGCAGGACTATTTAGTTGGTTATCTGAAATGAGGTTCTTGAGTGTCATTGACAAGCATATCAGAAACTGCTAAAGTCAGTTGGGCTTCACAGGTCGTGACTCGTGAATGAATTGCAGTATTTATGCAATTGTTTATAAAAAGTATTGTTAGGTGAGTGACTTGCAAGAAAGCATGTAAAGTCTGTGTGGGTTAGCAGCACAGCTGAAATGTGTGCCTGTAATTTCTGTGCTCTGCTATAGACATGTAATCTAGTAAATACACCTTCTGTTCCTGCAAATGTTTGCCTGTAGTTCTTGTTGTATTTAATAGTACAAGTAATGCTTACGTCACATCTAAAATTTATCATCATGATACATCCAGATGTTCAATAAAAATTTCTTGAATGCAAGTAAGAAAACTTTTGCTACATCACCTCAAGCCTTCTAGTTGCTTGTAATTTTATTATTTTTCATATAGCTTAAGTAACCCCAGGTTTATTAATATATCACAAAGCAATGCTAAGATATGCATAGCTTAATTTCAAATATATTTTACGTTATTCATTATGTTCAGTACAGCCATGAGTTTTGGAGACCTGGCTTAACAGCTTTTTGTACAGTACCTACTGCAATAGTGGCTGTGATGAGTTCCCAGTGTTATTCAACTTGAATCGTGGTAGTCATATGAAGACAATTTTGTGTATTTAACTTTTTTCCTCTTTTCCCTCCTTCTAGGGTCTGCAGCACAGCTTGTGTGGTAAGGAATCGCTGGATCTTTCTAAACTGCTCACTCTCAGAGCTCACATCGTTTTCACAGAAAACCTGGATAATCTACATTTTAATTTTCACTGGGCTTCTATTACCGCAGCAAATACGTTGGAATACACCCCTGTAAAGTGTGTCCCAATTATTCCCACAGCCCTGGCAAGAAATTTGAACAGTCCTATGAACATTGCACAGGTCCAAGGAACTTACAAATGTGGGTGAGTAAAGGGTGATGCTAAAGCTATCAAAGTTGCCTGCTAGTGTGTTGCATTTCCTAAAGCAGGTAGGAAGGAGAGATCTCAACCAGTGCTTTGCTTTTTGGTAAAGTTATGGGCTCAAAAATAACATAACTTCTTGGACTTGGAAAAATGTAAAACGTTAAAGGCAAGGAAGAGGAAAGGGCATGGGGCAAAATTATTAACTTGTTCAGCAGGAGGAGTTCTTGTCTGACTTTAGTAGAAAAATCTTCCTACTGGGGCAGGAGGACACACCCCTAGTTAACATAATAAATGTAATGAGCATCCAGCTTGTTAAACAATGTCAATGCTGGCTCTTGAATGAAAATGAGAAGAATGTGAATCAAAGCTTCTTTGCTGATGTTAATCGTGCTTATAGGATGCTATTGGGAAATTGATGTTCTGACTGACAGCTAATTTAGTAGGATGAACTAAGGCTACAACAGAGAAATAATTTGAAGCATTTGAATGTAATTTTATTTGGACTTTGTGAATACCTCTCTGAAAGTTACTCTTCAAATTTAACACAACTTGCAATTCTGGATTTGTTGTGACTACCGTAATTGTAAGTAAATATGGTCCTTGATATAATTCTTTGTTACCCAGGGAGAAGAGAAAAACTGAGGAATTGCTGTAAGTGTAGAGGAAGAGTGGTTTTTATTATTTTTTCTGAACGTTTTCTTACGGTATTTTCTAAGCCTGTATTTGTGTCCTTATGATTTTTTTCTGAAGGACTGACTTCCAAATACTAAAAAAAACCCCAATTTCTGCTTTGTTTCAGCTACCTTACCATGGACCAGACACGAAAATTGCTTTTGCTGCTTGAGTCTGATCCCAAAGCTTATACTTTGCCGTTAGTTGGAGTGTAAGTGTTTGGCTCTGTTTGTACAGATTAATATACTCATTGATTAGAGATGTATTTGAGGGATTTCACAGTGGAAGCTTAGTAATGGAACTGTCTTTAATTGGTTATTTCTTCTTTCTTTTAGTTGGCTGAGTGGAGTTACTCAGATCTGTAGCCCTCAAGTCTGGGCCTGTTCCTTGAGATACTTATTCAGCTCTTCAATTCATGAGAGGCAAGTCACTTTTATCTATAAAACATAGAAGCTATCGGGTGCCTAAAAATGCATTCCACAGAAATCCCTGGTAACGTGGCTTCTATTCAAAGATATTTGAGGGAATTCTGTGGTTTATATAGGAGGCTGAGCTATCTGTTTTAATTGTTCTTTCCGGTTTTGATTTCTGCCTCACAAATTTTCTCTGACTAAAGTGTTAGAAAGCTGTCTCAGAGACAGAAGAGGGTAAACATCGATATCATTAAGGTCACTGCATTTTAGTTTAAATAAGGACGAGCAAGCAGGAAATGCCAGTTTAAACAGTGGTGGGGGTTTGGGTTTGAATTTTTCTTCTGGGTGTTTTCTCTGACATAGGCTTTCTCCCTGGTTGTATCTGACCAATGTATTGAAGCATATTAATTTACAGCTGAGACTGTCTTGTTATCACTTCCTGCTAAGTGTTCTGTTTTTATAGTCTTTGTGTTCTGATTTTTTTTTTTCCCATTGTGATGTTGGTAGATAATCATTCCTCGTTCTCTGCATCTTTTCACTCGTAACTATTTTTCTGGAAACTGGGAGGTAGTTCAGGTGTTTGTAGTTTAAAACTACTCTTCAGGTAAATGAAACTTTAAAATATGCTTTATGTATAGGATTTCTTCTGCTTGTCCACAATTGCTTTCAAATTATGAAATAAAACCACATTTGGTGAACAGATGTCTGTAATTAGAGAATAGACTCTTTTCCCTTAATGATTTAAATATGCCCAGATACAGATAAGAGCCCAATTAGATTATTAGATAGGCAAGTTAGATGCTTGACTCTCATTAACTTTCACTGATGCCATCTTGGAAGTGAATTAGGCAGATTTGATGAACCGTGCAAACAGAATTAACCTCTGCAGACTAACTGCTTAATCTGTGCATCGTACGTTTTTAACTCTAAAGTTGTAAGTATAACTTTAAAGTTGATGTGAATGTTTTTCAAGCATCTTGTTCCTACTGCTTTCTTTATCACATATACTACTTGGAAAAAAAAAAAAACCAAACAAAAAACCCCAAACCTACCTTCCCCCCCTGCCCCCAAACAAGTGCATTACAAGGGTTATAAAAAGAAAAATTGTTCTGAAAATAGTACTAGCTTTTCCTGGAAATGCACCTTATTTTCATTATCCTTGGTCTTTCGTGTTAAGCATTAACTGTTCTTACTCACTGTTATAACATGTAGAAAAAAATCCAATACAGGTTTTATTAAAAAAAAAATATTACTTCTGTTTGCTAATGAGCTTTTTTGATATATTTAAGGATAACTGAAACACTGTGTCTTTATAGTATATCTTCAATTGAATTACAAAAAAAAATCACAATATAATTTTTACATATGTTTTCTTTTATGGTGTGATTTGAAATATTCTCAGAATTCATTTAAAGTGCTAAGTGATCCTAAAGGTCTGAGCTAGAAAGTAAAAGAATTATTCTGATTACTCTATCTTTGCTTTGATTCTTGCGTGTGTCATCAGTCAAAGTCATCCATCTACTTGATACCACTCAAAATGCAGTGATTCATCAGTTTGCTAACTGTGTGATGGTTTGCTCAGTATATTGAGAAACTAAAGGCCATCTTCTTGTTTCTTTTTTTTTTTTTATGTGGGTTTTTTTTCTATTCTAGGGTGTTTTCAGAATCTGGGAGTTTTCTTATTGTGCTGTATTCATTGACACACAAGGAGCCAGAGTTTTATGAGTGCGTTCCATGCAGTGGACAGACTGAACTAGGGTTTCAGATCTTAACTTGCAAAGAAACAGTACACCTCTTCAAAGTAAGTAAAGGTTTCCTACTGCATCCTGGTACTTTATAGTACTTTTAATGTAATTACTTAAAGGAGTTGCTCTAATGTGACTCAAATGGAACTGTAGCGTTTGAAAATTATGTAGCTCTATAAAGCTACCTTTTTTACAGTGATTACTGTGAATTCAGAGTTTGTCTCTCAATTTGAGATGACCTCCAAAGTCAGCCACTGCTCCCTCTTCTAATAGCATTAAGAATTTGTCTTTTAAAATGTTGTGTGCTGTGTTGGACTTGGTTAGTGCTCGTTCTTACTAGTGACCTTTTGGCTTTGAGCAGAGATTCTGATGTCCTATAGGATTTGTTAGTCTGGTATGCTTTGTGCATGCTGGACACATCTAATGACTGCTCTGGGTGATAGGTATCAGTGCTTTCTGGAGAGCAAAGCTGGGGAATTTGTACTTTGCTTGAAGTTGAAGGCAAGAGGGAATTCAGTGGTAACTAATCTGCAGATTTCTTGCACACTACAGTAACAAAACAGGAACAATTTTATCTTTGTGCAGAGTAACTATTTGAAAGAATTTGGTGCTACAATGTCTGGGGAGATAACTAAGGTTTGTGAAAATTCTAGGAAATCACAGTTCATTATGTGTTTTCCTAGATTTGTACAGAACCTGAAGTTGAATTGTTAATTGCTTGATAGGTGCTCCTGTGCTCTGGCAAAGAAGTAGCTAGTGCAACGTGTGTCCTGTGCTGTTCTTCTTCCAACTAAATTTCCCTGTTCACGGCTGCCTTCCACCTTTAGCCTAGATACAGCTTGGCTTTCTGAAGATGACAGGGCTCTTAGTAACAGGTTTGCTTCTCTTGTCTCCACAATTTGTACAGCTGTGGTGTGTGAAACAATGCAGGGGCAGTTTCCTATAGCGGTGCAGGCCTGTGGAGGAGTCTCTAAGCAGTTACAGCAAGGAAGCATCTGCTCATGGCTATAATTAGGCCAACTACTTTAGAGTAGCCTGGGGAGCAGTGTTAAACAGGAAGGGAAGTTGCTTGCCTCCTTGTAGTGGTGAAAGAATTGAGAATTGAAAGTAGAGGACAAGCAGCAAGTAATCAGAGAGAAACGTCCTTAACATTATTTCTGTGGGAGTACTACCTTGGTGATTAAAACTTGAAAATTTCGTGCTTCACAAATACAGAAAATTTCATTCCAGAATGTTGAGCCTTCAGACAAGAACCCCATCCACTTTGAGCTGAGTGCGGAAAACCAAAATGCAGAAACTGAGTTCTTCAGCAGAGTTTGCAAGAAACTTCCTATCACAAGGTAAATCTTTCAGGTGTCATTTATACGCCAAAGTTAAATATTTGTTGGATTAGTTTTTTTGACCTCTGCTGTACCAGATGTAATTTTAACTGTGCATACAGTGGATCTGCTTGCATTAAGACCTCTGTATGGGCTTTTGCTTATTCCTGGAGTTCAGAGACTTCAAGTAAGATGGTCAGGCTGACCCTATTCCAAGAGAAACTACTTGTAGTTTTATCCTTGATACTGGTGGTTGTAATTTATACAGTGGATATTTCTAAAAAGGCTTCCTTACTGATGGAGCTTAGTTCACTGTATTAAGCTTTCTCTGAATGTGTCCTTTGACGCAAATCTCTAATTGAAATCTTCTTAAATTGGTGAAAATTCCTTTTTCCATATGACTTTTCACAGCTGCAAAACCCGGATAGGTTGAGACTTAAGGATTTTTAAGAACCTCAATTATCCATCAAATTTTTATCTGTGACTGATATGCTCTTTATTTTTCTTTAAGCAATGTTACAGTGTTTATTGTAGCAGTCCCTGTCTTTCTAATATAAACCAGTGCTTTGCTGTCAGCATGTCACTTAAAAGGTGTGTATGACTGAGGGTGTGGGGAGAGAGATACTATCTTTTTGACAAAAAGCAGCGTTTATATTTTCACTGGTCTTAAACCAGTGTGCTGTGTGAACTCTCTAGTTAACCAGGGAGGGGATGCATAGCAACTGCTTCTTGAAAAAATTATGCTAATGTTGCACTGTAGATGGCACAGTGAAAAACAGGAAGATTCATGTTACTGCTGCCAAATCTGACACGCAAACATCTTTATGTTGGTTTTAGTCCTTCCCAAGGCTGCTCGCCCAGCAAGTTGTCAGCAAGTGATCATGACTCTGGTGTAGAAGATGAGGATTTATCCCCCAGACCAATTCCAAGTCCTCACCCAGTGAGTCAACAGGTAATTAAGTAAATAATTGTTCTAGGTATCTCAGATGTGACACTTAGAGCAGCAAAACTTACTGGAAGGGGACTGAAGACTAGAAAGCTTCTGTCTCAAAGCACTAGTGAAGGAAAAGAGAGCTGAAAAAATGAACTGAGAGTCCTAACTCCTGCTCTAATTAACCTGCCTCTTTTTTCCAGGATTGTAGGCACTTTAGTTCCTTTATATACTAGGATTTGAGTAGTAGGTTCTACTTTGTGAATATTGTACCATTAAATGGAAGAGCTGTGGTGTCTGAAGCAAAGATAGAAGCAGCAAACTTATTTGTGTGTTTCTGGGTAAATGAAATCAAGATCTTCAGATCTTCTGGTCTGACTTTTTTTTTTACTGACACATATACAAATATAATGAAATAGCAGCCCTCATACAGAATATATCTAGAAGGATGTGACAGTTGTGGATTATAAAATATGTTCTGTTGCACCTGTCTACTGGGTCCAAGAATAGCAAGAGGGAACAAGTAGCCCACTTCTTGAAGGGGGAAAGATCCATACTCTGAAATGTGCTCCAGGATGACATGGAACATTCATCTAGTAGACATGGCTATTATGCCATATGAAAGCAATTTTGGCTTCTAAGAACAATCCTAGAGATCTTCTGGATCTGGATTCTCCAATCTTTAGAAAAGCATTTGATATATAGTTGCTTTAGAACTGTAATGGTCATATACTGATTTTAAATGAAAACATTTTCTTTGAAATTCTTTGTGTGAAGAGCTGAAAGACAATACTTTACAATGATCTTAAACTTGCTTGTGTAATTATCTTGTGCTTATGCTTGTGCTTTAGGTTACCAGGATCTTTCCTTCAGTTCCTGAACTGTCACTCGTTTTGGATGGGAGTTTCATAGAAGCGGGACAATCGTTGAAGGCTGGGGGGACTTCTGATGCTAAAAGCCTGCCCTTAGTGCTAGGTCAGCCTAATAAAAAGAAAGGGTGCTTGCCATCTACGTATTACCCCACCCAGCACTCTGAAGACAAGCCAAACTCTACTGTTAATGTGGGAGATCCCCCTTTGAGGCAATTGCCAAACCATTTAAACCAGAAAATTCCAACTTCAGGGCCTTCCAGAGGAAAGCAAGCTGTACTACAGCAACAGCTGCACTGTAAGAAAGCATGCCCTCAATCACGAAAAAGTTCTGGATCTTCTTCTCCTTCAACCCCTTGTAGTGGGCCTTCCCCGGATACATCTGTGCATCGCCCCAGAAAGCCACCAGAAAGAATTGTATTAAATCCTGATGGACTCACACAGCAGGGAGAGCATCCAATTAAAAGAACATCCATACCCAGTTCCAAGCAGCTTCCTGCTGTTATACAGCCAGACCTCTGCACCCCTGCTTTTTTACCACAAACGTGCAGAAGACCCCCAGAACTGCAGGTGCCAGTTCAAGTGCCACCTTGCTGTCCAGCCAGTGCATGCAGCTGTCAGTTTCCTGCTTCCCTCCAATATAATCCGATAAATTCATGGCAAGGAATTGGTAAAATTAGCCCTAATCATGGAACGGAGATCCAATCAGAGATGGCTCAACAGAATCTATGTACGGTGCTCCATCAAAATATCGTTTGTCCAAATATTTGCTGCAATCCAGGATACACCACGAGCAGCCCTATAAATGTGAGATGTCATGGGAAAATGGGGAACTGTTCTCTTGACAATAGCTTATCGCCTGGAATAAGGCTGCCTTCAAGTGCAAACCCCTCTAGTCTGCAGTTTTGTGCAGCCCACTCACCGTGCCTGCACGTGCCTACTTCTAAAGCAGGATCAGATAATGGAATGATGGGATTATCTCCAGATGCATACCGGGTTCTTACAGAACAAGATAGACAACTCAAATTACTTCAAGCTCAGGTTTGTAGAAATGGCAGCTTTCTCCTCTGCCCTGTTAGTGATTATGCTTTGATAGTTCCCCTGCCAAAGGAATGAAATTAACTGTTGTCCATCCTTGTTGGAACAAGAGAGCCTGTAATACCAGCTGCAGTTTGGAGATGGAGGGGGGTCCTGATGAGCTCTGCTAATTGGTGTCCGTTAGATGAAAACTATTTGACTCTTGCCTAGTTAAATTTTACATTTATTTTTATTGTATTTCCATAACATCATTTCCCTTTTAGCAGACTGTTTCATAATGCAAACAGATATGCTTCAGTATAAATGCTTGTCTATGGAAAAGTTGGGCTTTGGTGGTCTCACTAACTTCTGTTTTGAGACTAGGTTAAATTTCTTCAAAATATTGTCCTCCTAGGCTGCTGCCCCTGTGTTTTGCAGGGTACAATTTGGGACTGAAGAGACAGAGTTTAAATATTGCTGGTGGTAGTCAATGGTAGGAATAAGAAAGTTGATAGATATTTTTCCAGCTTAAACTGGAAAATTGCAACTGAAAGAAGCTTTAGGTATAGTTTCTGTATGTAAAATCAAGCTCTCAGAGCATGGATTGTACATTTCTTATTGCATAAATGCACCCTTCACTGTTAGGTATTTCCCTGTGGAGCTGTAAACTAATTGGTGAACAGGCTGGATGCAAATACTAGAGTGAAGATTGCCTGGGCAACCTTAATTCTATCATTTAAATGGGTTGGTAATTAATACAAAGTTGATTTAGCATGGTGTAGGGACAGTTGGCCTATAAATGCTTGTCTGGTAAGTCGGTAATAGGCTTTGTATATGACTGAAAGGGGCAGAGAATAGTTCCAACAAGTGTAGTGCAAATAGGCTTTGCTCAAGTTGCTCGCTGTAGTTCTGCCAGCTTAAACCCTCTTCTCTGCTGGCTCTGCCAGCATCACAACTGATGTATGCTGCACGCACTGCTGAGAACTGGAAGGTTATTTATCAAGACTCTGTGGCAATACAGCCTAGATTTGAATCCAGACCTTAGAAGAGCCTAATTTACTAATTGGCTTTTCCCTCTTGTGCTTTATATTTTATTATATGAATTATAACTTTCTGATAACCATTACAGATCCAACGTTTATTGGAAGCACAGACTCGTCAGGCTTGTTCCTCTGCCCCAGCTGCATCTAGCCACGCTCTGCAGCCAGAGAAGCAAGGGGACTTTGTTTCTATGGAAACACAGCCCTCACCAGCTTCTCGCAAAAGTGTGAGCATTGCTGTGAGCACAGGTAATGCTTTATTCTTTAAAAATAAACCAGCATCACTTTTTCTGGATGTTTCTGTGATTTGTTTGGGTGTGGAGGGAATGTTTTGCGGAAGTGCTGAACATACACAAACATGCACCTGGGTACGAAAAGCAGCTAAATTCTCTAGGTGTTATTTGCAAGTTTAGGCTGGAACTACTTCTGTCTTTGGGCTGCAGTTGCAGCGATTGCCATCACTGGAAGAATTATTCTTCCATTAGCTTTAGCAAGGTCCCTTTTTTTAAAATGGGCCTTATTGAAAGAAAAAAATCCACACTTTTTTTTTAATTAATACACTGTTTTGAAAAGTAATATCTTCTATTCCATCTGGTGTTCAATTACATATAGTATTGATGCTTTCTTAAAGTCATGCATTTACATGCGTGGAGTATTTGCTTTAATTTTAGCAAGTTAGGCAGTTGTGTCTGGAAAGCTAGGTATTAGTGCATTGGTTCCTGTTAAATCCATGGAAGTATTTTGGTTAGTCTGGAGGAAATTTTTAAACTGGCTCAAGGTCAATGCATTAAAATGCTTTACTACAACTATTTATTTTCATCAAGTATATTTTGAAAGAAACTAGGATTTGACTGATGTTTTGGCAACTCTTAGCTGCTCTAAACCCTGAATCATGTTTTAAATGGTGAAAAATAACAAACACAAACCACCACCTGAATGTAAGGAAATGATTTCTCTAGCTTTACAAAGCCAAAGGGTCTCAGAAGATAGTAATGACTTTTCTTAAATGAATAAATCTCTAATTCTCTTCTAGGTGCTAGCTTATTTTGGAATACAGCCTCAGAAAAACAAGACGACTCCGTACCACAAGGAAGAAAAGAGGATGAAGAGATTTCTAAGGAAGACATAAGCATTTCAATTAATGCTGAACAAGATGCAAGTAATACAAGTATTGCTTCTTCCTTAAAGGTAGTTGACATGCCCAGCTTTGTAGACAGTATTCATCTTGTGGAAGAAGGAACTAATCAGAACACTCTCCAGTAAGTAACCAGAAATATCTTGTGTTCACATAATAAGCTGAACTGCCTTTCATAAGTTACTACTCTCATGATTTATTTTTTTTTTTTCCAGGAATTATAAACAGTCACCTGACTTGAGTTGTCGTGTTCTTTTCCCTTCTTTGTTTTTAATTGTGTTTCAAATGGTTCAGCTCACGAAAACACAGTTGGCTTTAGAGTCTGCATTTATCAGTCATGCACGTTTAGGTAGCCTACCTATCAGCAGCAGCTGATGGCAAAAGCCTTTATCTTGGAAAAGCGTGTACAGGGCTGGCAGCATTTCCTTTCTTACCTTAAATCCTGAGGGAGAAAGGGGACGCTGATGTAGTCGTTTGTTTTCCTACAGTGGCTTTTCCCTGTCAGCATTCACAACCCTTTCAATTCTGAAGGGCTGAGGATGAGAGGTTTATGATTATGTGACTTCCCTGAATTTCTCTACATTTTACACCTAACTACTTTGTCTAATCAATGCAGGTACAACTTCATGCCTGCTAATTTAATTATTTTTAAGCTCAAATTCTTTATAGTGCAATGACTAATCTCAGCCTAATTTTGGAAATGATTTAAAAATATTTTTAATCATCTATGTGGATGTTATTTTTACACAAGGAATAGCTCAACAATTTAGCACTCTTAATGATCTAATATTCTCTAAGTAGAAAAAGCCAAAGGAGTGAAATTAGGTTTCTAAAATAATCATATTGTGAAAGATTATGATAATTAAGCTATAACTTAAATATTCATAGTCCTTTGTTAAAGTATTTTGCAAACATTTACTGCTACCATGAATGTTACTAATTCGAATCAGCCTTTTGAACATTGGGTTTTAGAGAGATGCTGTCTTGAGGTTCTCTTCAACTTGGATTCCTAAACCTGTAAAATTGCTGTATCTTACAGTAAGAACGTGGAACGTCACCCAGATTTCTTTGAGGAGGAAGGGAGCATTTTGGGGAATGATGAATAATTGCTAGTGTAGTGCTAACTGATAACCTACATTGACTATCTAGTATGTCACGTGATTTAAATCTTATCGCTTTCAACACAAGCAATTGATCTGTGGAGTTCTGAAATTCCCTTATCTTACACTTGTCTCCTGAGGAGGAAAAGGGGAGGAGGGTCACTGGAGGATCTCCTTGGGATGATAGTACTATTGATATGTCTGGTTTCAAAAGGTCTACACGATGCACACACCAACAAGCTGAAGGGAACGCTGTAACTCAATCTGGACTATTCATACTCCTTACCTTCAGGAAACTGCACGATAGATTATGGTTCCTCTTTCACATCTGCTATTGAGAAGTACTTTAAGTGTTTGTTCTCAGTTCACAATACCCAGTGAGCATTGTGTATGTGTGTGTATTGGTACTAGTGTCTGAGAAGTTTTTAGAGCATTTCTAAACTACCAC
The DNA here is from genome assembly GCA_004320125.1 of Scolopax mira. Lineage (NCBI taxonomy): Eukaryota > Metazoa > Chordata > Aves > Charadriiformes > Scolopacidae > Scolopax > Scolopax mira. The sequence continues at coordinate 10,417 of BJBW01000505.1, read as the reverse complement.
AGGAATCTCATTATCAGTAATGTGAAAATGGCTATTGGAACAAGACATGCTTCAGAACACGTGGAAGGCCTCTCAAAGGCTTTTAAATGTCCATAAAAATGCTGAAAACATAAGAGAAACTCCAAATTGTTAATGACTTTATCTTCATCTGCTTTAAGGTTAAGTCATAGTGTCATTGAGCTATGACTAGTCCAGAGAAGCCATTGCCATTTTCACATAATCTTTTGAAAAACTGGTTAGACTGTTGTAGGTGCACACTTTGAGGTGTATTTCCTCAGCCCTCAATTGATTTTTGAAAGAAAACAAGTGCAGAAAGGAACAAAGCCTCAAGCAGTAGACCAAGAACCAAGAAATGTTAGGATCTGTTTCCAGCAGTTGGATTTTTCTCCTTTTCTGGTCTTTATGACAAGACATGGCACACACAGTGATACTTGTCCTTCTTGCGTTTCGAGGAAACATCTAGGTGTCTCGGCGTTCTCTTTCAGAAATGGAAACGTTTCCCAAGCACTTGTTCGGGGTTCATCCCTGGAAGAAAGTGTGTCTTTACAGAAAGAGCCAACAGAGGGAGCCAGCAACCACGTGGTGGTAACAAGTGAGCACAGCTCGGAGACACCCGCCTTGTTGCTGCCTCGACATCCCTCAGAGGATCAGAAGCTTTACCAGGACTTGCTGGTAATTCATTTCAATTTGATATCCCTCAGTGAAAACAGCACGCTGCTGACATTATGATGTGGTGTTGGCATGAATGAAAGTTGCATTTGGCTTTCAAGTTTACAGTAATAGAGCTTAACTTGAGTTTGTGGTTCTTCCTTGTTCAAGTGGTTATTCTCTATGTCACTCTTCCATGCATACAAGTACTGTCTAATAAATCTTTAGTTCCAAGATAATGTCAGTTGATAACTTCCCGAATTAGTGCCCTTTAAAAATAGCACAGCATTTTACCTTCAAGTACCTTAAAGGGCAGATACTTTAACTTGAAGAATATCAGTATGTGATGTGGTTAAATTCAGAACAGACTCTTACAGAAAGCTTGAAGTGTAAGATATTCCAGTGTTTGACTACACTGCTGTGATTGTATCTGAACTGAATCTGAATTTGGCTGCTTTATCAGAATAAGCTGTTAACCCATCTAGTTATATTTTAAGTTGTATAAGAATAAACCAGGATTTTTGGGTCATGATGTCCATGTGGTTTCTCCCCTACTCCCCCCCCCTTTTTTTTTTTTTTGTAGGGCCAAGTAAACCACCTCTTAAAGTCCTCAGAAGAGCAAGATCACTTGCCTGTAAAATCGGGAATTGTTAATGATGGTGGCCCTAAGTATCAGGATGTTGGTGACAGAACAGAAACGTCTTCAGAGACTGTCAAGGGAGTGGTGGATAAAGAGAGTGTGATCAGTGCTACGCTCAAACAGCTGAAGAGCCTCGGAGTGACAATTGACTCACCTGGCAAAATGAAGAAAAATACACACAAAGTGGAGAATGCCAGGTAAAATATTGGTTGTTTTGAGTAGTAATGTGTGTATCCAACCGAAAATGAAGATTGGCTCAATGAGCAAAGAAAAGGGACTGTGTTCACTGCCACTGGGGATTTGTTTGGCGACTTGATTCACATTTTCTGCAAAGATGAAATGCTGGCTCATGCTATGAGCCATGGGTATTTCAGATAGGTTTAAGAGCTCTGCTAGCAAAACTCAGATTATTTAAACATAACACAAGGAGCTCTAGCTGTTAGAGTATCTGGTGAGTCTTAAAATATTGTGTGTGCACTAGCACAATTCCCTAGAATAATAACGAAGCTGCTTGAGTGACTTCAATCCTTTGGGCTATGTCAAAGTATTCCAGAGGAACACTGGACTTGGGAGGCTGAACGTTAAGCAGCTATGTATTTTTTTCACTGCTTCTTAACCCTTGTCTTGCACTTCAGTGGTAGAAGTGAAATTGTTATCAGGGCTTTGATATGTAACCAAAACCAGGTCCGTTCTAATCATTTGTTATTATTAGTGCTTTGACTTGGAACAGGGAGGCTGCAGTGCCTGGGGAGGGAAACAGCCTTGATGAAACAGAAGAATGTGCAGAAGTAATTTCTGAAGAAGGTGTTTGAGGCATGGGAATATTTATTTATGTAGTTGCTTAGGCGTAGGCTGACTGCCTGGCACAGCTTCACTTTCATCCTTATTGTCATCTTAATATTAGTATATAACTTGGATAAATAAAAAAATAATCTAACCATCTCCTAATTAATCTCTTAAGCCATGTATCAAAAGTGATTTCTAGTCATACAGTTCCTAAGCTTTCTTTTCACTTGAATTTTCACTTGAATTTTACCAGGTATTTTTATGGAATTTCTGGGTACCTTCCTGGCTGGAGAATCTCATAGTGTTTTTTTCATGTCAATAATATGCTACTAAGTGAACCCATAAGACAAAACTGTAATTCTTGGGTTTTTTTTTTTTCTTCAAACTTGGGGAGTGGGGTGGGATTCTTCCTTCTGACACATTTGTGACTGATAAACAATTCTGAGAAAAGGTCTACACTTCAGTATGGAAGGAAACAACAGTGCAAATCTACAGCATAATTAGTGGTGGTTGATCTGAGCCAGGAGCTTAGTCTCCCTAAGCGAACTTTAGAATCTGTGCTCAGTGAAATAAGATGACCCTTAACTCCTGACATAAGAAGTTTGGGTTTATAAACTGGTATAAGATGCTTGTGCTAAATGCACTGGTTTATAACCACCACCAGTGTATCAGAGCTTATCCTTTCAGTCTTTAAACTGAACACCTAATGTATACAAGGAATTGGTGTACAAAGCAACCTAACGGATAGTCATTTCTTGTACTGAAGGATGCCTTCAAAAATGCAGGCTTCTGGAAACAGATATTACATCAGTTTCTGTAAAAAGCCTGGATGGAATTGATGTGCATTGGGAAAGAGATGTTCTTGATCTGTCACTGTATCTTCTGTCGAAATAGAAATTTTGGGTTGGATGGCAGCATCTAGAGTCTTAGGATCAGAGGCATATAATCTCATGTTGACTGGTGAGAAGAAACCAAGAGCTCAAAACCAGCTCTGAAACCTACCAGAGGGAGGCTCTTTGTCTTAGGAGGGCTTTGGTTAGCATTGAATTGGGAGTATCACTGGTTCTGTAGCACGGTGTGTGGGTGCTATTGGTGTGAGTAGCTGGAGAGCTGCTTCTTAGTGTGTGCAGAACGTATGGTCTCAGCACTGAGCAGCCTGGTCGAGCTGTGGTGCTCAGAAGGAAGGAGAAATCGGTAGAGCAAGCAAAGATTGAATTGCTAAATTACGTTGTGAATTGCTTACTTTTCCTGTGATGCTAAACTAACTTTTTGATGGCTTTATTTCAGCATCTTAGCGTGTATAAATCCTGAAGCAGTGGTTCCTGGACTAAATTATATGTCGTTTGCCAATGTCAGCATGTGTGGCTTAACTCCTAACGTCGCTGACCTGAGCATGGAGGCAAACGCTATAGCGCTCAAGTATCTCAGTGAAAATCAATTATCTCGACTTTCTCTCAGTCGCTCAGGCCAGAATCCTTCTGCAGACTTCTGTTTCCAAGACCTGTTGCATACAAACATGGACAAGAGCATGGTGGGGCTTAGTTTAATTTCACCAAACAACATGTCTTTTGCGACCAAGAAGTACATGAAGCGATACGGGCTGATCCAGGGCAGTGACAGTAGTGAAGATGAAGAGGAACTGCAGGTCCAAGATGGCCGTTCTGGCAGTGTCAAAAGCGAAAGCGTGCTGGACAAAAACTGCACCCCTGCGTTGGATGGCTTCAACCACTGGACTGAATCATCCAAAAGAATTGATGGAAGACTTCCCATTCATCTAAAAAGTCACAGCAGAGAGTTGACTGCTAATGCTTCTCCACCTGAATTCAACAGCCCTGTGTTAAGAAACATTACAAATGAAATTTTTCCTCCCAGAGCAGATCAAGCAGAGGACACCTCGGTTCAGATTTTAAAGGATTTAAAATCCAAACCCAAATTGTTACGTGGGAGGGTGGAATTCACTGAACAACCTGGCAGGAAAGACGAAGGAGATATGCAGGTCTTCCCTGGAAACCTGCACACTCCAGACCTCGAAACGTTAAACCAGTCGAACAGCATGAATTCTGTTGGCACCATTCTTGATGTGAAACAACTCAGGCAGTTGCCAAAATTATTCTGAACGTGTCCCCCCCCAAGACAGCTGGCAACCACAGCTTGGGATCTGAGAGGGACCTCTCCGTAAAGGACTATGGGGAAGCCAAGGATTAAGTGATCTTTGAGGAGTTCACTTTGTAGCTATCTAAAACCTGCAGAACTGGGTTTTCAGCCCAGGTCAGGGACAACCACCTCTGAACACTGGTTGAGTCAGTGCTGAGCAGCACTGCAGTACCTGTGCACTTTTGTTTACAGTTAGACATGATTTTAAAGTATCTAAAAAGGTCAATCAACTTGAGCCCAAGACGTGCTCTCAATATACTTTTAACAATGATGCTTATTTAAGTCTCTTGGCTGGTTTAAAATGCTGACTCTTCCATGTTTATGCCAGCTGTGAGCCATCCATAGGGTGTGTGGCAGAGCAGGGGCAACACAGCTAAAGCACTAATGCCTAAAAATTTACTCAAATGGTTGGATTTACGTGTGGGGAGGGGGGAGTGTTCTGTCTGGTGGGAGGGGAAGTATAACCGTGGCCTTACTTTGTATCAAATTGTTTTTAATTGAACCAAAATGGCAGACGTAACTATGTATCATGAAATCTTGGAAGGAAATTGGAAAAACTAGCACTTTTAAAACTTTTGTGATTTTATTTTTTTGCTGTTTTGTTTTTTATTCCGAATTGATGTTTTCTATTTATTTAAGAAGTACAACGATTCCATTAAAAAAAAAAAACCACACCAGAAATCTTTAGTTTGTAGCCTTTATTTAAAACACCTGCCACTTCCCAGTCATTGTTTGGAATGGCTCACTGGAAGTGTGAGTGTGTCCCTGGCTTCTGAACTCTTCAAGAATTCCAGTACTGGGTGGTGGGGTAAGCAAAAATAGATAATTTTTTTTAATTTTTTTTTTTTACTTTGTTCTGTATTAACATAGAACTATTGTGTGATGAAGTACCCCAACCTACTAATGGAAGAACCCTTTTCCATCACAGTCTGCTGATAATAAGGTTGAGAAGTGTCTCAACCTTGAGTCTTTGTAGAGAAGAGAAGGCTGAGGGGGGATTTGATCAACACCTAGAAATACTTAAAGGGGGGATGTCAAGAGGATGGGGTCAGTCTTTTTTCAATGGTGCCCAGTGACAGGACAAGAGGCAACAGGCACAAACTTGACCATGAGGAGGAACTTCTTCACTTTGAAAGTGGCAGAGCACTGGAATAGGCTGCCTAGAGAACTGGTGGAGTTTCCGTCTCTGGAGACATTCAAAACCCACCTGGAGAAGTTCCTGTGCAGCCTGCTCGAGGTGGACCTGCTTTGGCAGGGAGATTGGACTAGATGATCTCCAGAGGTCCCTTCCAACCCCATATCATTCTGTTGAGGAACCCAGTTATTTATTAAGGATTCCATTTCTGTTAAGGCTTTGACTTTTGGTCAATTTCTAGGCATAGTAAGTACTTTTGAGGTGACTGTTGTTGATGACCCAGTAACACACCAGTGCTGTCTGGGATGGCTCTGCCTGCCTTGGGAGAGTAGGTCTGAGGACAGGGCTCAGCCAGCACAGCTGTGGTGTCACACACCTCTGCCCTGACCTCTTGGGCTTTGAAATGAGGCACCAGAGAGGCTGAGGGAACTGGTCATGTTTAGTTTGAAGAAGAGGAGGCTGAGGGGAGACCTCATTGCCCTCCATAACTACCTGAAAGGAGGGTGTAGAGAGGTGGGGGTTGGCCTCTTCTCCCTAGTGAGTAATGACAGGACCAGAGGAAATGGTCTGAATTGTGGCAGGGGAGGATTAGATTAGATATCAGGAAGAATTATTTTACTGAGAGGGTGGACAGGCACTGGAACGGCCTGTCCAGGGAGGTGGTGGGGTCACCATCTCTGGAGGTGTTTAAGAAACGTGTAGATGTGGCACTTCAGGGCAAGCTCTGGTGGCTGAGATTTGGGGAGGTGGGGTGTGTGTGGTTGCACTCGTTGATCTCAGAGATCCTTTCCAACCATGATGATTCTGTAATTAATTTATTCCAATGACACGAGAGCCTTTTCCAATATCTACCACCCTTGTGGATTAAGACTTGGGGGTGAACTGAGGCAGTTCCAGAGGCAGCAGCTCCCTTCAAAGCCCTGTCAGAATTTCTCTCCTCTCACGCAGCCTCTTCCATCAACAAGAGCATTTGCTTCCTGTGATGAAAAATTAAACCTTTCTCAGTCCCTGAATCTCCCCTGGATCGGGCACAAACTTATTATCCGGCAGCACCTTTTCTGCTGAATCAGTCAAAAAACAGTTAATGTTTTTTTGAACATTCCAGTGAGATGAATGAGGCAATTCATACCTCTGAGCTATTGTTGTAGGGTTTTGTTCTTTGTTTCCTATTGTAAAATGTCTGGAAACACAGGAAGATGACAGTTGTATTGGTTAATATTTTAAAGACTTTCTTCAAATGCTCGAGGGCGAGGAACAATTTGAAGACAAAAGCCAAAGGACTTGCTGAGGGCCCAGGAGGAGGGTGTGGTGTTACATCGAGGTACACAAATAATATATATAATCTTGGACAACAGCCTCTGGGCGACTGAAACATTCATTTATTTGACCAAAACAACAACAAAAACCAAACCACACTTCCCTAAAGCAGCTTTTCTTTTCACTCTAGAGCTGAGTAAGTTCAAGATGCCAGACTTTTTGATTTATTTTTTTTTTCCTGAAGCATCTACTGCAGCTTGGAGTTAAAAAAACCAAAAAAACAAAAAAACAAAAACAAACCAGAAAAGGATGGAAATCCAGGTCTGGGTTTGTTAACCCTGAGTGATGGGGACCCAACGTGGGGGGGCTGATTCCATCACCTGTTTGGGCAACGACACGATTGCAAGGTTTAAAGCTTTATTTACAAGGTTTTCTTCTTTGCTTCTGGGGGTTTTGGTTTGTTTGGGTTTGTGTTGTTTGGGCTGGGGTTTTTTTTTCTAGCTATCCTTTGTTATAATTAAGAGCAGATATTTGAAGTGCTGGCTCAAAAGGTCATGGACCTGCTCGGAGCATCAGTGACCCCTTGGTTCTGTACCATTTCGGTGCAGGGATTTTTTACCCCCTCGCCTTGTGAAAAGCCTGGGGAGGGGGCGAGCCCGGGGTTGCTGGGCAGGACTGGGAAGCCCACCCGTGGCAGGGCAGTGGGAGGAATGGTTCCGCCGTGGCTTTACGGTGCACAGAAGATGCTCGGGCTTCCTAATCTCCCCCACCCAGCCCCGGCTGTTCTATCTTTAACGCTTCCTGTTGGGGAGAGGAGCCGGCTTGAAAATGGTCGTGTTTCCTGGCGGGAGGCACGGAGGGCTCTCTCCACCGCGTCGTGACCGTCCCTACCCCGCAACCCCACGCAGCCTGCCGGCATCGTGCGGGGTTCTCCTGCCTGCGGGGACACGACCCTCCCTCCGCCGGGGGGGGTGGGGGGGCAGCGGGGAGGGTTTATGGAAACCTCTCCCACGGCCGCGTCCAGAGCGGGAGGTCGAGGGGAAGGAGTGAAAGGAAGAATAACAGCTCCGGCATTTCCCCCCCTTTGCGGGAGGGCGTGCAGGTGGCGGGGGGGGACACACGACACAATAGCAGCCCCCGCACCCCCGGCCCCGCCGCACGGCAGGTGCGGGACCGGCCCCGCATCGCCCCGCCGGCGGACGCGGGGCCGCGGCTTCTCTCCCGGGCTCCCCGCACGGCCGGGGGCCGCAGCCTCACCCCAATCCCGCAGCAGGGACCGGGGGGTGTCCCGGGAGGGGTTCAGCCCCGATTCCCCACTCCCTGCCCCGCTCTGGTGGAGATTTCGTTGATTTTCGGCTGCCCGGGCAGGTCGATCCCTCGAAGTACCGAAAACCCCTCCCCACCGCCGTCTCTAGGACCGTTTTACCTGTGGGGCTCCAGGGGAACGGCCCCAGGACCCTCCAACCATCTCCCCCCCTCCCTCCTCTTCCTCTGCCGGGACCCTCTGGCATTTCGGGGAGGGTTTCAGGGGCGTCCCGTCGCCTTCCAAGCGCCGCGTAGGGCAGGCGACCCCCGCACACCCCCTCCCCGTCTCCCCGTCAGCTGCTCCGGTGGCGCGGAGGCTTCTTTGGCGAAGGCCGGGGGTCTCCCCCGTCTCCCCGGGCCCAGGCCCTGCCGCCGCCGGGCTGAGCCCCAGCCCCGACGGGGCGCGCAGTCGGTCGCGGTCCCCGAACCCCGCTGGCTGCCCGGCGGCCAAGAGCTTTTCTCCCCCTCCCCAGGCTCCTCTCCTCCTGGCTCAGCTCTGGCCCTGAGCCCTCCCTGCTATTCCCATCCCAAATTTCCCAAGGGCGAGGGGTACCCGCTCTGCTCTCCATCCTCCAGCATCCCCCGGCCCGGCGGGGGGATGCTCGGCCTCCCCCCGCCCCAGCAGGGGAGATGAGACGGGCAGCTCGCCCCAATTCATCCCCTCAGCGAAAACACAGTGTGGGGGGAAGAAAGGCTGGGGATGGGGCCGTTTCTCTCCAAAACATCTCCTCTTGATGCGCTTTATTTACCTCCTCTTGTCCCAAAGCAGCCCACACCCCCTTCCCCCTCTCTCAGCATCTCCAACGATTTATTTTGTCTCATTAAATTTAATTAAGAACGGAGTAGGTGTTCCATATTTAATAAAAAAAAAAAAAAGGAAAAAAATAGAGCAGGGGCATAATAACCTCCAAGAGGACTAAAATAAAGAATTGCTATTCAGATGCGGGCAGCCACAGTGCAATTTTTTATTACTCTTTTTTTTTTTTTTTTCAGTGTCTTTTTAAGAGCATCTAAGCACACACACATAAAAAGCTAGAAGGCATGCATTCCGGAGTTATTCCTATGCATATCCCTGCAATAATTTTCCGCTTTCCTTCGATAAAATTGCCAAATAATAATGAATCATTTCATAAATAATGGGTTTAGAAGCTTATCAGGGCAGGCGGGCCACTGCTGGGGTTTTATCTCTCTCGGCCACATTGCAGTAGTGTTCCGCTCTCCATACTAAATAGGAAACTGGACGTGATGTGGAATTAGAGCCTCCCCAGCTGAAGCCACCCAACACTTACTACAAATATAGCCGCCATGCGTAGGCCACAAAATGGCTCCACTCACTTTTCCCAATGAAAAGCAAATGGTGAGTAGAGAGGAATCCGGCCCCGCGGCGGGTTGGGGGTTTTTTGGGGGGCGAGGGGGTCCGGGAGACAGCCAGGGGTGTTTGTGTGTGGGCTTCTGCCCCGTGGAAGAGCCAGGCGAAAGGGGAAAAAAAATAACGCACCCAAGTCTTTTCCGCGGTTGGGTTTTAATTTTTTTTTAATAATTATTATTATTTTCTTCTTCTTTGACGCGGGGTGGGGGAGGAAGGGAAGGCGTTTTACCCTTTGAAAATGCGGGGTGCGCTTTCCCCTTCTCCCTCTCCCCCCCCCCCCCAACTTTCCCCGGGGACCCCCGGGGTGCGGCAGCGAGGGGTCGGGGTGGGACTGGAGGCGGCGGGGGGTGGGGGGGAAAGAGCCGGGCCCGGCTTCTCCCCGGGGGGGGGACACGACACGCACGATCGGCCAGGGCCTGTTCCCTTGTTTCTTGGGGGGAAGGGGGGGGAAGCCAACCCCCATATACCGCTCCCCCCCCACCCCGGGGTAATTTCCCTACAACGAGCCGGCGGGAGAGGTGCGTTTCTGGGCTGGAAATTTCCTGCCGATCCGCGGCTGGAAAACAAAAGGATTTTACGGGGAAGAAACCAGCGAGCAGGGAATTAATGTCGTGTGTGTGTCCCCCACCCCTTGGCTTATTTTTCTAAACGAAATTTGCCTCAAATGAAGGCAAAAAGCTGCGGGTATTTTTTTTTTTTTTTGCGGTTTTGTGTATTTCGTTTGTAACGAAAGCTGGAGGAGACGCCATCGGGATTCTTTCATTTTTTATTTTTTATTTTTTTTTACGAAGGGGAAAAGCTTATTTTTCGTGATTTCGTTGGCGGGGGAGGGAAACCGTCCTCGCCTTCCTGTTGATCCGCGGCGGGGAACGGGCTCACCCCGCCACGGCCCGGCCCTGGCCGTCACGGCACCTCGGGGGGGCTTGGGGGGTGGGGGGGAAGGTTGTGGGGGGAGCCCCGCCGGTAACTGGCCCCTTTAGGAATTAAAATTACCCCTTTAGGAATTAAATTTTTCCAGTCGGGCGTGCGAGAGACTCCAACGCCGCCGTTATTTGCCCATCGGGAGAAAAACAACTCCCGTCTCCGGCCCCGTCTGGGATTTCCTCCCAGGGAGACCGGACTC
>BJBW01000504.1:27634-77803 GCA_004320125.1 Scolopax mira | reverse complement strand
TTCCTTACCTCACTAAGAATGGAAAACTTAACCATTTCATGGCCACTAAGCCAAAGACAGCCTCCGACTTCCACATCCCCCGATAGCCCTTCTTTGTTCGTGAACAGTAGGTTTAGCAAGGCACCTCCCCTGGTAGGTTCACCTACCATTTGTGTCAAGAAGTTATCCTCCATACACTCGAGGAACCTCCTAGCCTGCCTGCTCTCTGATGTGTTATATTTCCAGCAGATGTCTGGGAAGTGCAAGTCCCCAACTAGAACAAGGGCTGGCATTTGCAAGACTGTAGCCAGCCACTTATAGAATACCTCATCCTGGTTGGGTGGTCTGTAGCAGACTCCCAGCACAAAATCACCTTTTTTAGCCTTCCCTTTCACCCTTACGCATAAACACTCAACTTCTTCATCACTGGAGTCTATAACATATATATATATATATATATATATGTATATATAAAACTTATTATATAACATATTATATAACTTAACAGTTCTTAGCTTCAGATAAATCAGAGTATGAGATCTGAGGAATTTTTGATTTATTGATGAAACTTCTGTCAGTATTGTAATATATTCAGCGTAAATATATATGGTTCTGCATTTTGGTTGCCTCTCCTGATTCCATCCATCTCTGCTGATACAAGCTTTCTTGATATCTTGTCTTCAAAACTTTGGGGTTTCAAAGTCATCTTTGCACAATTTGTAATGGAGTAAATCTTCTGAAAGACAGACAAACAGGAACACCTTTTGTTAAAAGGTGGTCTTGCAGTTATTTGTTGTATAATCTCACAGAGAAGGTTGTACAGAAACTGTCTCAACTGTGGGTCAAGTTCAGTCTTTTGAAGTAGTTGTGAAATACTTAGATTTCTGAGAAATGGGGATAAGAGGTTATTTTCTTTATCCAGCTCCCCTTTCTGGCCCTAGTCACCCTAAGTGTGAGCATGAAATAATCCTCACATCGTTTAACACTGTAATAGCCACTGGCTGGTAGCAAAACCAGTACCTACAACACTGAGCCCTCCTTCCAGGGGCAGTCCTCGGCAGGAGGTCAGTGTCTTTACAAAAGAGCTGGACATGTAAAGTTTCTGTAGATTCATTGCTAAAATCACACTAAGACATTAAGATTTGATAAAATGAAGCAGGCCCTAGTGCTGACCCAAGAGCCACCTCTTACATCTCAGCGCTGGTATTTACAGCCAGGCATTGAGAATATCAGATGAGAACATGTAGCTCCAACACTGTCATTCGGTACTCCATCACCTCTGCTTTTATCACAGGCATCAGGATGGGAAGGGCCAGGTAAAACAGACACATTTTTGTTGCTGATGAACCATATCCTGTCAAATCTGTGCTGGTCTTCTCACTTTCAGAGCAGGAGTGAGGTTTTCCTTTCGGACCCTTCTCTTCCCTCTTAGGCCACTGCAAAGGGCCCGACTTTAGAGCGGAGCCACAGCATGGGACCTCACCACTGGGATTTCTGGCAGGCTTTGGTATCTGCTTCACCAGCCATGGTCCACTGTGGGTTTTTGACAGTGTTAGATACTGTGTCTTGGGACCAGCTGATCTGGTTCTGCTTTGGTTCGCTGCCTGTTGTCAAGTTCACATGTGGTTGTTTACAAGCAGGAGGCCTGGTGAAGGCTGAAGGAACAGTCACAGTGCAGGAGAGCAGCTTCTGCCTTCCCTGGTTCCTGAGGGCTTGCTGTGGGCACCCTCCTGTGCCAGGGTTTCAATCACTTCAGTTCTTCTGTGGCCTTTCTGTAGATCAGTAGGGTGTCAGGGGGTGGTTAGGGGCTTCTCAGGGAGAAAGCACTAGAAGCCACTGTTCAAAATGGGACAGTCCAATATGTGCCTTTCCTGTTGGATCTAAACTGCTACAGGCTGTCTCTTGCAATTTCCTCTCCTCTGGAAGGAATCTCCAGCCAGACACACACCATTGTACTATCTCTCTCCAGCCCTCTCTTTTACCATGCCCTCTCACCTTCTCTTTCCCTACCTACCTATTACTGTCATACCACAGCCTCATGTCTCTTGCTTCCATTCTTGTTTCAGTTCTGTCTTTTCTTTTCCAGTTGCTTTTATGATGTTCTCACACATCATGAAAAAAGCCTATGTCTTGTCCCCCAAAAGATGATGATTCATCCTCAGAGGCAAAAGAAAAAAAAAAAAAAGACAAAGAAAAGAATCCAACCCTTTTCTGTGTAAAAGTAACTTTCCTAATCACCACTTTAAACATCCTTACATAATTTCAAGTAAATTGACATTTCTCATTAGTGTGGCATGTTGGGAGTCCAGGGGTAATACTATGACAACATTGCAGCCAAATCATTTCTAATTTTCCACCGTTTGTGTACAACTGTATCAGCTGGATTATTGTTTCAGTGTGCTGTCACCTGCAGCACGTTTCTTGGGATTCCCTTATCTCCAGTTCTGTCTGCATGATGAAATGTGCTTTTATCAGGACAATACTCCATGTCTCTGAACTTGCTTGTCCTGAGATGAGTCCGACTTTGGTGCCTGGTGTCATTTTATGCTTCACAACTATCTTAAAATCCTTGCCTAAAGAAAACAACCCCTCAGAATCTAGCTTTATTACTGCAGCACAAAATGTGAACATCAAATTAACGGAGGAGCAGTAGCAGCAGGTAAAACATACATAAAACATATAAACTGGGAAGGTGAGAGAGTCAAGACCAGGAAAACAGGAACAATTAGTAGCAACACCTAAGATGGATAGGAGGTGGTGATCAGTTTGTAATGCTTAGCCTGTGGCAAACACACATCCTGCACAGGCAACCAGGTGTTCCCTCATCCACTGCAGGAAGCAGTTACTGAAACTCATTAGAAAATGACAGTGACTTATAGTAGCATCTGTAGGAGCGGAACAAAGAAATACTTTTGGCATCCGAACCTACAATGCAAAAGAACATTGGTAAGTATTGTGTCTGCAGTATGGGCCAGGAGACAAATGCACCACATCCTCACGACAGACTGGTAAACCACTCGCCCTACTCGTGCCTTAGTGACACGCCAGCGCCTGTCAGAAGTGCCAGGAGCCACATCGTTCTGGGATCTGCCGCTGCCAACTCGTGAGCATAAGCAGTTGTGTAGATGCAGCCTTGAAAAAAAGAGGTAGTTGGCTTGTTAGCCTGTGTAAAATGGAACAGAACATTTTGGGAGGTACAGGTTTGGGGTTTTTCGTGCTACATACAGTTTACATAGCTCTCAATAAAGTAAGATTTTTGTGACTTCTATGATAACGCAAAGTAGGGAGTTGCCTCTGTTTTTTCCATTCTGGCGAGGGAGAAATGGGAGAAAAGGGAAAGGGAGAAATGCATTTTCTGAGTACAACATGAAAGAAAAAAGCAGTGCACAATTGTAGACACAGAAAGAGAAGACAGAAGCAAAAGGGCATACTTTCTGTTTTATGGCAGAGGAGTTTTTGGGAGATGAAAAAGATTGTCATAAAATTATGACCTCTTTGACTTACTTCTTAATTGACTTCTGAGTCAGTGCTAAACACATTCTGAACTGACTCACCTCAGAGACCACATAGCCATTTTCGTATATGGACAGAAAAGATTGAAGATTTAAGCCTGTCAAAGGTTAAGAAAAAAGGGAATTCTTTGCACAAGTACAGGAAACCTGTTTTGTGCTACTAGTTAAGTTCATCAAACAAAATAATAGCATGATAGATCTATCGATGCCTTTTGAATTGGATCCGTACATCTGTGAGTAGTTTTATATCCTTTATGGTCTGAAGCTGGTAGGCTGTTTTAAAAATTATTCTTCTTTTTCAACAGTCTAATTTAGGTCTATCAGAGGAGATTTGTATAATTTTTATATTTTTCTGATAATGCATTCAGCTTTCATGTGAGTCATGTCTGTGTGATGTCTATAGCCATCTGATTTTATTTCCTAGAAATAAAAAGGGAACACATTAGTTTAATACTATCAATAGCAGCTTTAGGCTGCGCTAGGCACAGAGGGTGACTAGGAACACTTGACATTCACAGTTCATCTTTAAAGGTATAAAATACTTCCAAAAAATTAGGACTTAATCATGAAAAATATGTTCTTGATTTACTTGGCTTTTTTTTTTTTATCTGTAAACAAAGCACACACTCCATTTTAGATGTAGTTATTCTTCGCAAAATGAGAGACTGATAATGAAAACAGAAATTGAAAAATACCAGCTATTTATGCCAGATTTCAGCCTTTCCCTAATGGAGACATGGCAGTTCCTTCTGACTTGGAGCTTGCTGTCTGTGTTGCTGCATGCAGTGCCTCCTCTGGCATGTAAGTTTCTTCTTGTGGTCACATTCAGAAATGTACCTAGTCCTATCCAGAAGCCCAGTTAAGGTACTGTTCTGTGTTTCCACAGGAGATCTTTCTGATCTTTCTGATCTTTTAATAGATAGCAAACTTTTGTTAGAGTGAAATATCGTGCAACTTCTGCCACTCCTAGTATTTCATACCACCTGCAGAGTTTCACAGAGGTACCATCATCACCATCATCAAATCATGCCATTTGTGGAAAGACGTGATTTATATCCTTTGTGTAATTCACATCTTGACTACCTTAGGCCACTGACAAGGTTTTCTTGGCAGAGGTTTCTTATGGAGGTACAACAAGTGCCAGCAGAAATTTTACTGCCAAAAGAGTTCCAGATCATCCTTAGATATGCCTAGATGGAAGGCTAGAGGACATTATTTCTCCTCTTTGTGTCTCCTGTAGTGCAGAAATGTAATTTAGTTATTATTCTTGCTGCCCAACTTCTTCCTGTGTTCTTTCTATGTATTGCTCCTATAAAGCACATCATCCTAATGGCCAATGATAAATTATCTCTTTCAGAGACTCTAATTTCGTTAGCTGCAGAGTTTAGCAAGCAATTTCATAAAATATGATTAATCTTCTGCAAAAGAAGTTGTTTGATCTTGGGGTCATTAAAAAAATTGCGGTTGTAGGTTATCCTTGTTTTTAATCTAAATTTAGGGTAGCTTTTTCTATTAAGAAAACCCAACAGCCAACAGCCAAAGGCAACTTCTGTATTCTGAGCTTAAATAAGTATAAACCTATTCTTGCTCAGTGCCTGTCTTTAGGTCTTGTTCTCTAGCATCTTCAGTAACTCTCTCATTAGTAATGGAACTCCTGATCGTTGTCCTGCTGTCAAACATTCCCAAGTATTGCTTATGAAAGAAGATCTGTCTGTATTACATTTCATACAAGCATCTGGAGTAATGCTTTGCATGGTATGGTATAGAAAGCAAAACACACACTCTCTGAGCAAAATGCTATTACATCAGGATTGCTTAGGCTTTGCTATGTTACCTTGTTCCATGAGCCTGATAGTATTTCATATTTGCAATACGTTTCCTAACTTCCAGAAGACTTTTATGCAAACTCACTGGAAATTCCATTATCTTTATAATATATCGCCTACAAATTTTTGCCATAAAAGTTACCTATCCCTAAAGAAATTCCTCCCCATTAAATACTTCCTTACTAAGCTCTGTTTTTGAAGAACTACTTATTTTACTCTGATTTTCTTCCTGGCCCTCATAGGTGCACAGTTAGAGAGTTTTACCACCAGGCAATATTTTGCAAGTGCCAAAGTTTCTATTGATAGAAACGTGTTTCTATCAATCACTAAGAGGAGATTACATTTGACACTCTGTAGTCCTCGATTAATCGCACAGGGATTCCTCTCATTTGGAGGCATTTCATTAGCATTATGCAGTAGTTGGAAACCTGTTAGTGTCAGGCATCCTCTCAGAACGAGACATTGGTGCTAGCCCCCTGCCCCAACTATGGATTTCAATGTGACCATTAAAAAAAATATCTTTATGTAATCAAAAATTTTCCTCCTACTTCTTGTGGACTTTTGTGGTGCTTTGCTATCCCATGGAGTAGTAGTTTATTATTTCAAATCCTAGCCAACACCTCCATTTTTACAATAATGGGAGAATGTTTATCTTGTGTGAAAAACATAAGATAATCAGCATGTAATGAAACGATCCTCTATTCGCAGTTCACTTCCTCTTGAAATAAAGAGTTCTTCATCTTTCGTTCCAATAGTAATTAGGTCAGAAAGCGAGTTAGAAGGGATATCCCTGTATTGTTCCCTTACATAATGGTATCAGCCTACTTTTTGCATCATTTCTCCAGATATATATCATTTATAGAATTCTTGGATGAAAATGAACTTATTCTACATTTCTGAATGCATTCACCAAATCCTGTTTTCCAGTACCTAAGAATAGGTTCTGTAGCAACACTAAAGCCCTTTTTTTGTATTTGTAGGTAGAACATAGCTCTCGTAATGCTGGTAGAGCATGGTATTGCATATAAATTAGTTTCCTTTTTTTGTAAAACAAGTTTGTTTTCAGTGTACTTGTTTAAGAATTGCTGCCTCTGATCTAGAGACGTGTTTGTTTCATAACAAGGGAGCTGTTTGGGATTTAGCATATAAAGTATTATCATTTATTTCTTCATTTTAAGCATGTGTTTGCTCCCTCCCTTTTTTTTTTCCAACTTTCTGCATTACTAGGCAATGTAATACCTTTGTTATATTGCAGCTGTGGCATTTTTTCTTGTAATATAAAGGTACTGATATCTTTAATATTTAAAATCTCCTAGAAGGTAGATCATGAAATATTTTCCTAGTACTATTCTAGTACTAGTCCTGGATTTGGAGGGAGAATGGGGGCAATGCTTATTATGTTATCTTGTGTTTGAGATCTCACTAGCAGTCAGTTTGAAAGTCCATTTCCTACAGAATCTGTTTGACCAGTAGCCAACAGGATTTGTTTTCTTCTTCAGATCTTAAATTTTTGCCTTGGTTTAATCTCTCCATTTTCTGCCTGTAATTAAGAAAACATCTTCTTTTTATGATAGCCACAAAGGTCTCTCATCTAGTTCCTGAGGTTTTCCCCCACAGTTTCTCCTTGCCTCTGCTGCTGCTTCAGCCTGCACTTCTTGCAGCTTCCCCAGAGCCTGGAAAATGGGGAAGAGGGGAGAGACATCTGAACTTTCGTGGCAAAGTGGTTGCTCCTTGCCACCCCCTGAGGCATCCGCAGGGCTTCTGTTCTGCTCCCTCAATTACATTGCTTTCCAAAACCGTTCTAAATCATCTCAGTTTCTTCAAATAATGTTGAGATTACCTCAAAAATAGGCCATACTGGAACAGAAGGGTTTAAAACAAACAGACAAACAGATGTTCTTTACTGTTAGAATTTGGAGGGAACATTTTCTCCTGGTCCCAGCCGGAGATGCAGCTTAATTCTGGGAGCAGGACTTGAAAAACAGGATACACGCCAGTGAGATGCCAAGGTAAATGGTTTAGTAAGCCTAGGAACCCAGTGGTTTAGTAACCCTAGGAACAGGTCCATCCACCTTGTCTTTAACTAGCATCCCCTCTGCTCTCAAATGCTGTGGAAAGACCTTGGCAGGTTACTATGAAGAGCTATCCCTGGTTTCATTGCTCTTTCAGTCTAGTTGTAGGATTCCCCCAGCATCCCAAATACAGTTGAGCACTTAGAAATTGAGTGCTCACTCTACAGACACCTGACCTGATCTTTATTTTATTGCATCTTTTGTAGTCACCCATTCCTTTGCAAAACTGCGCAACAAATACAACTAGGAACTGTTGGCAATTACTTACCATGAGTATACACACTTAAATGAGGAAAAAAAGGAGGTTGTAGAATAGAAATCAATGTTTCATGCTCAAACTAAATCACCTGAGAGGCAGAAGAAGTAGTAAGCAATGACTTTTTGATATTTGAAATCCTTAATTAGGCATATACTAACAGTTTGGAGATGGTTCCTCTCTCTGGGATAGGAGGCACCTCAACCTATTAACTCCATAAATTAATGTTTAAAGGACATTAAAGGAGTTCTGCTATTGCTTTCTTTCAACTGTTACCCAAATGAGCAAAACAGGTTGAAGAATGTGTGAAGTGATTAATTACACTAATTAAAAACACTTTATTTACACTTACTCTATAATTTATCATTACTACTTCTGTCAGTTGATCGAAGGTGAGTGAAGTGTTGTTTATAATTGGTATGGGAGCTAATTAAATGTTCGTTTGAGCACGTTTTGGTCTATTTCCTTTGTCAATTAGAACTGGCAACACAATAGATGACTGACCAAATGGAAATGTGTAAGACAGTAGCAGTGCTCCACTTTACTACTTCCTTGGAGAAGGAAAAGTGCCCCAGTAAGCCATCTGGCTTCAAATCTTCAGGAGAGAAAAAAAAAATCCTCCTCCTTTCACTTACACAATGTTTTGGTTGGGAACTTCACATGAAAAACTGAGTAACAACTGTGCAATTATCTCATGGGGGCTGGCTAGGTATATGCTTCTGTAGTTTGTAGTGTAATTATTTTAGCCAATTCATAAGTAATTATTGCATAGATTTAGCATACTGAATTAATCATGCCCTTATCTTGTAATAATATAGTGCTGTATGTAATTTGTCATTATACAGTAATTATTTTATAATTGAACAACTAACAGATAATGTATTATTGAGGACTTCTTCCATAAT
Source organism: Scolopax mira (assembly GCA_004320125.1). Taxonomy (NCBI): domain Eukaryota; kingdom Metazoa; phylum Chordata; class Aves; order Charadriiformes; family Scolopacidae; genus Scolopax; species Scolopax mira. The sequence goes on along the minus strand of BJBW01000504.1, from coordinate 69,253 downwards.
AAATTTGGCTCTGTAATCTATTTATAGTTATTATATTTATTATTATATATAATAAATTCATAATTCAGCCTTTTTCTTTTTAAGATTGACCATACTACTGCTATAGTATCATCTTGAATTGTTATATACAGTGAAGCTACAGTTTGTGAAGTATTCCATGAGATATCGCAGTCTGAGGATTAGGAAACTGGAGTAACTTTTCCCACGTTTGACTGGTGTGCACTGGGGATAGGCTGTCATTGATATCCCCACAGGAAACAAAATTTTTTTGTTTCTTTTTGCGAGTTCCTCCTTTAAAAGAATCCCACATTCATCGGGCTATTTATTTAGCTTTGTGACCCAGCAGTGGCACTACAATGTAAGATTAAAAAAAAAAAATTGTCTGAATTTACAATGCAGTTAATCCATAGATTCCTACTACTTTAACTGGCTGTCCTGGATGTAAAAATACATCATCATGAATACTGATTGTACTTAATTCTTATCTGACTTCACATCACGTGTTTGTTTTTAAATCCTCACTGTATTCATGTGATGTAGTAATATGACTAATAGCAAAATGTAATAGGATGTGCTTTTTTGCCCCCCTGGTCTCTCATCAGTGTAAGGGTATGAGACCAGTCCCTCAGCAGTTAGCATGATTTCCCAGTGCTTAGAAGACTGCTTAACTTCTGACACTGGTAAGCACCGAGAGCCCAAGTTCCTAGTGGCTTCCTTACGTGAGATGTTCTTCTGCTTGTGACGACTAAGGGCTACACTTCAGCTGAGCTCTGATACTGCTTGGTCACCAAACAAGGCCCAACCCTCTGGGGGAAGGGAAGAAAGCATCTCATGACTTATGAGTTCCGATTCCCAACCAAGTTTCTTGGCGATTCCATCAGTGATGGTGATGATGGATATTTTTTGTAATCTCACTGACGCGCCTGTAGGCTTTAATGACTCTTCATTGAATCAATATTCAGTGCTATGCTGATTCACTTTGGTCTTTGTTTCTTGTTCTTTTGCATAATTTGGGCATTGTGCTGCCCATCCCAGGACTGTGGATCACAGTGGGCAGCTGAGTATCCATCTCCTCTCGGGGTGTGCTTCCAAGTGAGTGAGGAAAGAAAAGCTGCGCCCTGTACTCTTGGAGTTTGGCCATGGCAGGGTACATTGAATCCCTTGTTGTTTCAGGAAAACTAGCAGAAAGAAACGTGGTTTTAAAATGTGGAGCAGTGGTGGTGACATAGTTGGTCTGCTAAACATTTTTAGTAATACAGCTACTCTTTTACTAGCATCCTATATGTTAAAAAATGGTTTTATACTGTACTTTCTACTGGTACATTTTCTGTGTTAGTACACATCCTGGTTTCAGCTGGGATAATTTTCTTTCTAGTGGCTGCTGTGTTTCAGATTTAGTGTAAAATGAATGTCAATAATGCATATTGTTTTAGTTGTTGCTAGGTGATGTTTATACTATTCAAAGACTTTTTTTCAGCTCCCCATAGAAGCTGAGAAGGAGCACAGACACAACAATGGAATGGCCAATGAAATGTTCCATACCATAGACCCCGTACTTAGTACGGGGGTATAAATGGTATAAGTAGTATAAATGGGAGTTGGCTGGAGGGTTGGAATTTGTAATCACTGCTTGGGACAGTGCCAATTCACCAATTTATTGGGGGGCAAGACCGACTTGTGTCATTATTGTTATTATTGCTGTTTCCCTTTTCAGATACTATTAAACTGCTTTTATCTCAATCCTCGAGGACTTTTTTTCCCCCTTTCTTTTCCCCTTCTTTTCTTTCTCTTCTCCCTCCCCATCTGGGGGTGAAAAGGGAGAACAGCGTGAGCAGCTGTGTGGTCCTAGTTGCTGGCTGGGGTTAAACCATGACAGCACACACCACTTTAATACACTTAGAATATCTTGAAAACTTATTTGACTCCTACTGGAATTAGCAAGCATATTCCAGTGGTTTGGAATGTAGCAGCCCTAGTCTTTGATAGTTTCTGAGTACACAAAAATGGACATTTTGGACCTTTCTTCAATGTATAAATTGGATTGTTCTGATGAAATGTAGGTATAGGAATTTATATTCAGGTGAATATAAAGTTTTATGCTGAGCAACAAGATATGGTTTAGAAGCAAAATACACTTTTTTCATGCAATGGAAAGCTTCTTTTATCTTAAATATCCTGCGAAGTGTGGTTTGAAAAAAAGGAAATCTAAGGGATGACCTAAATAGAGCACTATGGTAAAATAATTATACCAGTTGAATTTTATTGTTGCATTACTGTTCTTTTTTTGTTTTACTTACTGGTCTGTAATATCTTGTCACTTTTTGCATAAGAAGTAGAATAATTAGAAGTTTATGTGTATTTTTTCTATGCTTGTAACTAATTTTTTGTTGCCCAAGTAAGTGCTGGTAGAAGTAGAACAGTAAGTGCAGGAGGTACTGAGAAGTATCTTAGTATTCTGCTGTTCTGAAACAGCCATATATAGTATTTCTACATGCAAACACTCACTGTTCAAGAATAATTTATTTAAAAAAATAATTCAAACTGAAAGTTTTAGGTTGTGATTTTGTGTAACAAATCCTAGTTGGATTGGGTTTGTTGGGTTTTTTAACTCTGAATGCTGGAAGAAGGAATAGGAGGTAGTCTGAGGAGAGCAGAAATGACAGGCAAAAGATTTTATTTCCAAAGAAAATATTGCTCTTGAAAATAAAAGGACAAATGTTTTTATAATTTCAATTTTTTCTGCATTTTTGACTGAGCCATGGATGATAATAGTAACCTGGAGCCTGTGTAACTTTGGTTTCCCGTAATCAAATGTTACTGTGATGCCCTTGAATTAATAATAATCTCATCATTTTAGGGCCACTCACTTTTAAATAGCTACACTCCACCTTATTGCAGCATTGCACGTTGTATTGTTATTCAGAAAGGAAAACAGCAGCCCATGGAGAAATACTGCCAGTGCAATACCTTATCCCTCACAGGTGAGGGGCACAGGAATAGACCCAGCTACACATGGTGGGGCTCATCCTGCAACCTTTGCCTCGTGCTCCCACCAGCTCCCTGACATCCCCCTTTGTCAGAAGGAAGCAAGTAGATGCGGTGGAAGCTCTCCTTCTACTAGGGCTCGTGATGGAGTCTGTAACTCACCAGTTTACATTTATGGCCATATGCAACATACTAAATGCCACGAATCAGCCTGTTCAGTGTAACTCCAGGCTGTGCTGATTTTGTTGAATACAATAATATAGCAGGAAGGAAGCAAGTGTAGGCTTCAGTGCTGCTCTCTTTAGTGATGGGAGGGCCATCTCTTTAGTGATGGGAGGGCCAACTCTTTAGTGATAGGAGGCCCCGGAGAGGGTGAATCCCTGCAGCGTGCCTGCTCCTCTTCCCTGTTTTGCTTGAAGTAAGTGTGCCAGGTACTCTCAGGTGCCCCAAATCTCTTAACTTTATTAGCGTTTTGAAAGATAAAAATAATAACCTGTAACATAACTTTCAGTAAGAAGGGGGGGTAATATAACTAATTAGACGGACTTCACAGGAAGCCTGCTCCCTCCTGAATGTGTGACTCCTTTCCTTTAACTCCGCTGTGCCTGCCAGAACCTGGGTCTCCAGACTCCAAAGGAAACTCAGGTTTCCCTTCTCTGATTCCTAGAACAGTCCTCTGCTCTCCATCACCTCTCAGCTTTCACTGTGGGTTGGCTCCCTGATGTAGGCATGTCCTTTATCAGCTTCTGTTCTCTTCTTGGTTGGTCTTCTCTGTGCTCCAGCAGCTTTTCCCAGCTTAAGTGTACTTTGCCTGTGTCCAAGGAGGATGCAGACCCTCTTCCTCTCCTTTGAGCTCTTACCCAGCCAGGTTACAGCAGCCAAGGTGAGGAAGACGGAGAGCCTTGCACAGTGCTCTGCTCAAGGTTAAGAAGAAGAGGAAAGTATTGTCTGCAGTACGTGTCCACCAAACTGGAGACATATGAAAGAGTTAATTACTGTACCCAGATCCATCTTTTGAAGTTAGTCCACAGTGGTGTGTCTCTTGGAGTAGGGTGGCTCTGATTTAGTTTCCTGAATTAGACCTTATATCTCTACTGTTTTAGTGTTGATGATACAGGAGGAAAGTGGCACTAACTTTTCACAATCAGTGAAAATTTTGTGCTATTCAAGATGAATAATCCAACACTAATAATCTTTCACAAGACAAATAGATATTTTTTTAATGTTGCGGTTAAAAAAAATAGGGAAAACCAGGTAGTTTTATCTTCCCCACACCCCAAAATAGAAACAAAATGCAGTACAAATTTTTAAAGCTATCCTTGGTAGGATTGTAGCTACCTTGATTGCAGCTATACAAATCCTTGGTATCTGCTAAACTAAACCTTATAAAGAAAGCTGGAAGTGTTTGTTTTCAAGTTTATTTTAAATTGAAGATTCGTAGCTTTGTGGCATTAAGAGAACAAATAACACTGAATTGTTCCAGTAGTTAACAAGTGATTTCCAGTTCCTAACTGAAAATAGAGTATTTCCAGCTGCCTTAATTCCTCTGAAAACAAATTAAAAATACTTGCATGAACACTTTCTTATACCAACATACCAGAATTTAAATTTTTGCCAGGAAGAAACAGTGTGTTGTCAAGAGCCATCCGTATATAAAAACACACAAACAAACCACTTTTTTCTCTCCTGGGTGAGCTGCAGGCTCTTCAGAACATTTGGTTTTGCCGTCAGACTGAAATCTCAAGAATGTTAATGAGAAAAGCAATCCATCTTTTCCCTATCAGACAAGACGGGACAGCTTGTAGTCCCTAAACCTTGAAAATGGAACTTGTGTTTTTTTCAAGATCACACTGATTGATCTCAAATGTATCTTGTAGTTTGTATGCTTGGTTTAGACTTAGTTATTTACAGGTGAGTAGCCACAACTATTCTATGTTTGCTTGAGAAACGTGGGCTTCTATTAAATTTAAATATCTCTCTGGCTGTCTCTCTCAAATTAATTTGCAATTACTTTACTGAAATGTATGTATGTTTTAAGTGTTCATTACTGCTTGTTAAGGTACAAAATAAAAACTGCTATAAGGCAGTTAGTGAACGTAAAACCATGTACTCCAAACTTTTTACTAGCAATTTTTTTTCTACAGTTTGGATAAGTTTCTTAAAGTGCATGGAAGTGTTTAGGCTAAATGGTGGAGGGAACCCACGTATGTGATTCTGGATGGCTGTGTAAATCCCCTAGTGAGCCATGGTAATATGAAAGGAGCACTTGAAAGCCAGATGCAATGAAAATTTAAACATATTGAGTTCATAGCATGTGATAGTTTAATCATTATTTAAGCTTTAGAAATGTCACAGCATAATTACTTTCAGAATGAGTACAAACACTTTCATGCACAAAAATTGCTGCAACTTTTGCCCTTCCTGAGAAAGTTACGCTTTTGTGAATTTTCTGAACTTAATCACGTCACTTGGTGGATCACAGGGAAATTCTCACTGAAAATTCAAAATCCAAAAGATTGAAATATCGTCTACAGATATATTTTAAAACTAACCCTGTATTTTCTTTATACTCTTTAAAAAAAACACAAAACAAACAACTGTGGAAATATTTCTTTCATTAAAGAACACTTTTGAAACAAAACCAGTTAAATGGAAAATGCTTAGTAAACCCGATTTGCAGAGTCAGAGAATGGAAAGCTACAAAATGTTGGATTTATAAGCACCTATACAGGATTACTTTCAGCTTTCCTTTGCAAGTGATAAATTTTTAATAACCTCACAGCATACATGGAACTCTGCCTCCTTTTGTACTTGTAAGGAAAGTACAAGTACCAGTACTTACTTTCCAAACGTGTCCTAGATCTGGAATATTCTGATGAATGGAATTGACTTTGCAGTATAAATTGGGTGGATATGTAAAACAGGGTCATGATCCCACTCTGCACTTTAGATGTACACTTCCACTTTACATAGCCTACTACAATTGTTTATAATATGAACAGTTTGGGTTGGTTTGGGGAAAATGTCAGGGTTCTGCCATTTCTGACAAACAGGCTAGGGGAAATTTGTTAATTTGGGGGTGTGATTGTTTGCATGTTTTCTAAGTAGAAATCTTTTTGGAGCAGCTGTACATCCTCGTAGCAAAGACTTAAAGGACATAAAATTTGGCTTTTGTTTCAGGAATGCACTGGGAGTTGTTTCTGAAATTCATTGGCATTTTGCCATTGTGGGCCTTTTTAAAACAACTTTTCACATGTTCTGGTAGGAGCAAAATCAACATAATCATTTCACATCCCTTAACGTTTGTGTCACCTTCTGTGCTCTCATGAGCTTGTTAGTGCTAACCAGAAGATGAACCTATTGTCCCCGTGGAGCCGCTGAATATGCTATAGATGATGGCTGTTGGGTTGAAGGTAGACTTCTTTGCAACTCATGCAATGGCCAAGGCCTAATTCTCTTTTTTTTCTCTCCTCTTGTATTTCACTTGCTGGGCCTGGGCACCATGAGGAGTAATCTAGTTTATTGAAAATTAAGAGATATTAGAATCAGTGAAGGCATAGGGGAGGATTAGGTGGGTATTCTGTAATGTAGCTTTTTATGTATGGAGACCGAATGAGTTCACCAGTAGAAGTGGTTGTGGGAGGTCATGTCTAAACCCTGCGACAGCGCAGTGAAGGAAGAGCCTTTCTCTGTCTGCTACATGCTCTTGGGGCAAAAAGTGGGGAATTTGCTATGTGTACGTGATAACCTAAATCACCTGTACTTGAACCATATGAATATTAGAACATGTATTAGCTTCACAAAATGACTAAATAACTGTGGAAAGTGTCACTGTTCCCACTCCTGACGTGCCCTTCAGTCTGGCAGCCCCAATCTAAGCTCAGTGCCGGCGCTTGGCTCTCCTGCCGCGCAGTGCTGTGATGGGGAGATAAGATAGGCTGACAAAACAGTCATCAAAGATTCACTGACATCAGGGAGAGTCCTACACGATGAGAAGAGCTATTAATATTTTAAAGGCTGCCATCCATCCCTACAGGCACCAAAGTATTACATCACCCTGTGTACACGACAGAGTGGCAGTAATCAATAGATCTAATGTGCTGGGGGCCCAGGGTCGGACAAGTGTCAGCATTTCCCATGCAGAACGAGTAGATATAATTAAGTGAAATTAAAAAGGCTTATCCTTAGCAAAAAAAAGAAAACTCATTAACTATTCTGAGCTGAAAAACAAGACTTCTTTATCAAATACTATGGTGGGGTTTGTTTAGGCTTGGAATTTCTTCACCGGTCAAAACCATATGGTTTTTTTTGCCAAGAAAGCAACATGGTCTGTAGCTTGAGCACAATAATAATAATGATAACTGAATGGTAAAGAAATGACTTGATGTATGTGGTTGCTATTACTGAAAAGCCAAACTGTGAAAAGCTGAAGCCACATAGGTCTATTAATTTCGAGGCTCACTCGACAGGTAACACAGGTGTGCTCTTTCCCTGCAACTTTCTCACTGCTCCAAAATCCTGTCCCCGCAGGGCCCAGCCTCCTCTCCCAGAGCACACTCCAGCTCAATTCCAAACCTGAAGGCTCCTTCCAGTACTCAGCCAGCTACCACAGTAACCAGACCCTCGCCCTGGGCGAAACAGCGGCCGCCCAGCTCCCGGCTCGCAGCGGTCAGGCCAGAGGTGCCATCCAGAGCTACAGCCAGGTACGTGTCCTGAGCAGCCCGGGTCTCTCGCATCCAAAAATCGTGCCAGGTGGCTCCCAGAAGAGAGAGCTGTTTGGTGCCCACGGGCACGTGAATGTCTGGGTTTACTTTCTGTCGTGTTCAGCACACCTCCCGCGGGGGTGGAGTTGCCACCTCAATGTTCGTAAATCTAAAGTGGGTTGACTTGCATCGTAATAAAATAATACTGATTAAAAAGAAGATTTACATTGCCAGTTTTACTTACTCGCTTGTATATATATTTTGGTGATGGCATGTTTAGGCATTTAAGTTTTAAAATTTCTGGGGTTGTGCTCATTTGGAGCCCTAAATACGGTCTAGGACCTCCCTGCATTGCTATCAGGATATTACTGAAAGCAATGTCAGCAAACAAAAACAAAGCCAAGATGACACCAGATGCAAAGCCTGGTTGGGATACCGTCCATTGCCTGGTGCTGTGATGTAATCTCAAGTGTAAGAATATTTTTTTTGCCTTTTTTTCATCCGAAGACAAGCAACTTATCAGCCAGCCACCTGCACGTTCATTTTGAAAGATTGTTTCAGATACTCATGAAGACTTTATAAATCTCTCTTCCTGTCTAAAGGATCCTTCCCAGCTCTGACACATAAGGCCCTCTCACCTTCCGTGCTTTTCACCGTGACATCAAAGCCTCTCCCTGGGAAGTTAAGCTTCAGTGTAGACAAAAAATTCTAGAAGCGTTCATGCTTCTGTACATAAACAAGGTCTGACTGGGTTTCGTTGGTCAGCTCAGGTTATTTTCTCCATTTAGATCTTAACCGCCCCAGCAAAGCAGACCATCTCAGTGTGACACTGGGACACGTTACAATTCAGGATTCTGTAGAAGTGAGTAGTATTTGAATTTCAAAGCCTTAAATTGCTAAGAGATTTCCAGTATTATATAGTCATTGCACAGCTTGTGGAATACCAAGAGACATACAATATTCTATTCTCTCAATTTGCTCAGAAAAGCTCCCTATCCTCTAAGACTGAAAAAATGAAATAAAGCACAGTTAAATTTCATTTCAAATTGGGTAGGTACTCTTTTTCTTCTTTGAAGGGTTTAAAATGAGCCTGCATAGTGGTAGGGCCTCTGAGTTTTTCCGTGTTTACCAAAGAGGACCTCCCTGATGTTCTTTGGGGTTGGAGCCAGCTGGAGAGCAGGACTCCAGCTAGAAGGAAAAAGGAGGCTCTAATATCCAGTTGTAGCCTGGGTAGATGTCATCGGGAGCTGAAATGCATGAAAAGCATCGAACCCTGGGGTACAGCCGTTTCAGGCTCTACTGTGGGTGGGATGCATTCTTCAAGAAATGGTAGAAAAAGTAAGATGATGGAAAAGGAACGGGTTAAAAAGGCAAAAAGGGAAAGTGTGCAATTGTCTCAGGAAGTAGTGATATCCTTAATATAAATTTCATCATTCATTCATTCATAGAAAATGATGAATTTATGGAGAGGGGTAAAAAATAATGATCTAGACTTCTTTCATTAAAATTACACTGAACAACCATTGCTTGGATCTGAAAAGCTCTCGTGAGCCATCGGAGAACCAGTTCTTCACAGGGTTACCTTCAGAAAGGTAACTAGTAAGTTAGTAAGGCAACCTTTCCTTTCCTATCCTTTCCTTTCCCCTTGGTGTGAGAGGGCAGAATATCGGTTTCCTTCCTTCTGGTTCCTCCAGATGGATGGATGTTGTGGTAGATGTTCCTGTGGGAAAATAATTCACAGAACATAATTTCACACCATCATCCTGCAAAGGATGCTTTACAACTTCAGGTCAATTAAAATAGATCTTGAAAATATTAACAAACTGACAAATAAACTATTACTTAATACTATTAAAAGCATATATAGGAGGCTTTAAAAGAGGTAAACAAAAAGAGGAAGAGTCACAAGCTAAAATTAAAAAGTCCTGAATATGACCGTTGCTGATCCCACAATTAAGGAGAAAAAAAGTCAATCCTTGGAATTGTTTTGCAATCCCTATTATAATTGAAATAAGCCTCAGGAGTCAAAACCGCTCAGATTGTGATAATTTCCTTTGGTATTTGTGTGCCAGGAATATAGCTATCTCTGAACATGAATGATAGCCCAAATGAGTGGAAAAAATATGTAAATAGTCCCAAGGCCAGCTGTGACAGCAAGAACAATTTCTGAAAATGCAATTGTGTAAAAAAGAGAAACTAATTAGTCTTGGGACTTCCTGTATAGTGCTGCAAAGTGCAGTCTAACATTTTTGTCAATTTGGAGGACTTCATTATAGATCATAGAGTTTTTCCAGTGCTTTGAGTACTTTAGAACATGAAAGTTTTATCTTCTGAGTGCTACTGGAATGGGATTTTTTAGCAACAACTGCTCCTCTGTCAGGGAAACACTGTTTCCCCACTGAAAACAATGTATCGAACTCGGTGTCCCGATCCTGATATATTCTGTATTAACCAATCAAGGTTATTTGTGAAGATTCAGTAGTGGCTCTCGCGACAAAAAGTAGCAGGTTTTGCAGATGAGTTGCTCGAAAGTGAATCCTCTATTTGGACAATGTAGTTTGTGAACCACTGATTGATTGGGTTTACTGTCACCTTGCGTTAAGGTCAGCTTTCATTGTAGGTATCAGGGGAATGTAGGGCATAACATGAGCTACAAATAGTGGCTTTCCACGTGCTCTACTGTATATTTGCAAGGGGAGGGGAAAGGAAGTTAAACTAGTTTATGTTTCTGGATATGAGGACTTTTTTAGCTTCTGGTGATGCTGTGGTCTTTTTAGAAGCTGCGGCAGAACGAGAGGTAAATCTCTGCCTCTGCGTATTATCCTGCGCTCCTGAGCCTTCTGGACTGAAAAAAAAATGGCATAGAATTTGAAAGCCCTTATGAAATAAAGGTAATCTAAAAACAAAGCCTTGAAATATTATTTAAAAGTTAATTTTTGAACTTCTATCCTCTTTCCTGTAAACAAGCCATAAGTTTCTCATTCATCACACCACCACACCTCACTAGCCCTATTTAGAATATTAGCTAACAAGTACAAGAATCTGTTCCGTTATCAAGCAAAACCTGCATACTGGCCTGCTTCAGTTAGACTTATAGCTCTTCCTGCCGTTGGTCATCTGTGCCACAAGGTGATAGCCTGCTTGATAATCTACCTGGACAAAATCTAATATCAGGACTTCACCTCTGGCAGCATGTGGCAGATGATGATGTGTTTAAAACCTGGATTTCAAGTATGAAAATGAGCATTTTTCTGTCATTAAAGGAAACAAATCAAATCTTGAAACAGATGCTCTTATTAGGACACTCACAGAAAAAAATTCACTAGTGTAGGTTATGGTAGGTTATGATCTGCATAAGTCTGATCCTCCAAAATTGATCCTACAATAGGTAATGATTGAAGCTTTCGTTGCTGCTTTAAAAACAGAGATTGACCATCCCTGGACACTCTCAAAGGATCTCACACAATTCTGGTTGTGGATGTAGAAGACTACAATAGTATTACCTACCTACATATGACCTTTTGAGATTAGGATCAGGTAGACTGACAGGTTTTCCTGATGGTGTTGGGCTATATTTTGCAAACAAAGTATAGCGATGACCTTGTGCTGGCCATGACCTTTGTGATAAAATCAGGAGATACAGATGGAAAAGACCACATTTGAGAGATGCAGAACTAGAGGCTGGCATCTGTTATCATATAAGTGCATTTTGAATATAGGTAGCATCTTCCTAGTTATGTCAGGAACATATAAATGACAGCAAAACAATCCTGCAGAAGAAGGACTTTTCCACAAGTGCTGCCCAAGGACTAAAGTCTGCATCAGAAAGACTAAAAAATGTTAAGTATTTCCCATACCCTCTTCTCCCCTTTGCAGAAGAGTGTTGATAGAGGTATTGGGTCAGAGCAGAGTAGTACCTCGAGTGAAGCCGTATGAAAAGTTCTTTGGGCTTGGACAGAAATAAAGCCCTCAATAGACTGGCGAGACTTGCAGACAGAAGTCTGAAGACTTCTCAGCTCAGAACATCACATAGATTGTGCAACAGAGATGGACCTTTACAAGACCACTTGTGCCTCTTGAAAACCCTAGTAAGATGATCAAGTTTGCTGCCTAAAGCTGGTAACAACCACAAATATTTGAGAAGCCAAAGCAGCCTAGAGGGATGTCTTTCACACAACTAGAGCATCCAATTGGAAAATCTTCCTCAGACTCAAGAGAAAGGCTCTTCTCATAGGCAACAATGTACTGCATATGACAATGTTCATATTCATCAGATATAACCTTGTTTGAGATTTTAAGGTCCAATAGATCCCGGAAAGTTCCAGAGAGCAAAACAAGCTGAACAGCTGGTGCTGGCATTTGATGCAACACTGAATATCTTGTATATACAAGCTCATCCAGACCTGAGACAGGCATGCAGACCGACTCAAATGTAACATACCTTTGCAGTTTCTTCTATTATCTGTCAGAGAAGTATACAAGTCTTTGAGTGCAAATTGTCATTTCTTAAGGGTAAGTGGTACCATGATTCAAATTTTCCATCATTTTCCTGGAAATTGTATCGTTATTTCTAGGAAATGACTGAAGGCTTTTCTGTCTTTGCTTCTGTTTCTGAGACTCACATAGTTTACATTGACAGAAGTTCTGTTCCTTAGCACCTGTGAATTATGAAGCATAGATGCACAAAATCTACCAGGTTTCGGGTTTGTGTTTTGGCACGCCTAAAAAGAAAATAGTTTGAAGGGATTTTAGATGATGTACCCAATAGATCTGCTGTGCCTGCTACTGTATTCATAATGGCCGTCTTGTTCTTTGCTGGTTCTTTTGCTATTCAGGTTTTGCTGGTCTTACACGACATTTTGTCCTCTGGGAGCAATCTCCAAGAATCAACATGCCAATGTTTCACTGATTAGCATCTGACCCCAAAGTTTTGCTTAAGCTGTCTAGCCATCTAGGATTTTGTAAATCCTTATCCAGGAAAAAATTTCATCAGAATAGATAATTCAACACAGTTATTTGCCCCTCTCGATCTTACTTGACAAAACATAAGCCTTCTCTGTCAGTCTTTCATTTAACCTTTTTCAGTTAAAGTTCTGATTTAGATTTTAAATTGGAGTTGTAAAAAAACCAAACCAAACCAACAAACAAACCAACAAACAAAGCCAAAAAACCAACAACAACAAAAACCCCAAAATACAACAAAAAAAAGACCAACCTGAGTTAGTGAAATTTAGTGCATTAAATGCATGAATCTTGGCAGGTAAACAGGAGTTAGACTTTTCTCTAGTCTGCTATAACCTAACTGGACACCCTCAGTAATTTTCTGTATGGAGCTCTGCAAATCTCATTCTGTCCATATCAGTAGAGAATGATCTTTCTAGTAAGATTAAATGAGAAAGAAAATATTTTCATAGCTGTATTAATATTCTCATTTTTTTTCACAGATTTCTGCTATTATATCAGAATCAATATATTGAATCCAAATAAGCAAATCAGGCTCCTTTTCTTTGGGATACCAGAAAAATACTGAGTCTTAGAACAGATATTTATAGGGTTGTGATATGAAAGTTCTTGATTTTTGTTCATGTCTATGCAATAGATTGTTGCAGGAAGATATAACAAATGGGAAGTAAATTTGCTCTCAATTTATTAGTTTAAATACAGTTTCGCTCTTAGGTTGACAACACTAATGGATAAATGGAAAAATAATAAAGAGAAAGTACCATTGTATTTCATTTTGCCATGTGAAGTATAACTTCACATTGCAGGATGAACAATGTCATGACTGTGTGGTTGTCTTCAGCAACAGACAGGGAGAAACACAGGGAGAAACAGTAATTTGCCTCCTGAAAACACGAGTGGAGAATGTGACTGTACACTTGGCCCTTTGAAAAAACGGAAGAACTTCACAGTAAATTTAAGACAGGTCTGAGATTAGTCACATCCCAGAAAATACTGCATGCTAATGTTTTCATTGCAATCTGTTCATCCAAAAGTTCTCTCCTTCACAGAAGCTTAGCTTTTTACGAAGTACTATACACTGCAATTTTAATTAAGCATTTAATTCTTGTGTCCTGTCACTACACCTTCTTCCCTGTAAGAGACAATCGTGACGTGGGATTTTTTTGGTTTTTGAATTAGTACTTGCAGAATGCCTGGAGCTTTGTAGAGATTTATTAGGAATATGGGATAATATTGGTTTACTCAAAATTAATTACTCTAAATCCTTGACATATCAAGCCATGTACAAGTAGATTAGAAAAAGAAATGCTGTATACGTGTTGACAGTGCTTGCCTAAAATCCTTATGATCAATGGCAAACTGCCTAAGTTACCAGTGTGTTAGCAGTGTGTTGCAGGAGACACTGGTAGCATTGCAGAAAACTGCATTTTGGAACAATGATGAATATTGCAAAATATATTGTTATGCCACTTAACAGTCCAGAAAGTAAAATTTATTAACAAATCTTAGTTAATCACTTATTTAGTCAAATGACCTTTTATCATGTGCAAAACTTGCTCTGTCCATGTTGTCTTAAATCTTGCCAGCCTGTTTTTGTTTTATGAAAGTTGTTATCATACAGCTTAAACCCTGAAAATGAAAACTGTACTCCTGTCAAATACATTATTGGACAGTCAGTTGCAGATTAGCCCTTCTTTCCAGTTTAAAGCAGAGACGGTAAGTAGCTCAGCATGAAAACAGCTTTAAAAGTTGTTTGATGTTCCCAGAGTTTGCCTTGCTCAGTTTTGTTATGAGTTTTTCAAAAGAGCAACTCGAGCTTGTAGGACTAGTTTACATTACATTTGTCTATGAGGCCATGGCTCTTTGGGGTGCAAAACCCCTTGAAGCCGATGAGGTTTGGGTCTGGCAGTGCTCCCTTGGGACGCCTGAAGGCTGGGAGTGCTGGTGTCTTCCATGCTATTAATGACTGGGAGTAAAGTACCCATTTCTGGCATTCTGAACCTCATTTACTCTTTGCTCTGATTAGTTGCTTTATCTTGTCCTCAGTTCCTGACGAAATCCTTTATTGGGCATCATAGCGAAAATAAATCTAGTTTCATGCCAGGAACATGATGCTTTTGTTTACTTGGTTTTTAACCTGTAGATTGCTAGTAAAAAAAAAAAATAATAAAAAAAGAGTTGCTATTTAAATGTGAAACGCTGCTGTCGGCATTCACCACACCTCTTTGAATTGACTCACAAAATTCATTATTCACATTTTAAAGGCTTTTCTCGCTAAGGAAATCAATAGCCAGGAGGTGTGTGTGTTTGGATGAAGCACTGATCAGACTGTCAACTCCCAGGATCTGGAGCTCTTTCTGAGGTTTCAAGTAAATCCCCTTTACTTGGAAAAAAAAAAAAAAAAAAAAAAAGTATTTGGAACAAGAGGTCATCTCTTCCAAGGGAGCGCTGAGCTCTCGCTCCCCGGGGGGTGCAGTTCTTAGGGGATTGTGGTGTTGCCAGATTCACGGATGATCCCTTGAGCCCAAGATCCCCGATAATAAAAGGGGGGAACCCGCCCGCTCCCTCCTGCCCTGCTCCGGAAGCGGCGCAGGCATTTTCTCCCTCTGAAGTTTCTAATGGGCAGCCTCTGCCCCCGCTTCTCCCTCCCTCGCTTCCCACCTCCTCAGCGCACACCCCCCACCCCAGTTTCTGGGCTTAAGGGGAGCACCGAGGCCGGCGGTGCGGTCCCTCCGTCTGTCCATCCATCCCTCCCTCCCTCCATCCCGCTGGATGGGGCCCGGGGGAGGAGGACCCGGCCCCGGCAGCTCCTCCCGCCCCCTCCATCTTCTTCTACCCCGCCTAAATAAGCGAGAGGCGACCGCTGCCCGTACTCGAGTGGCCGCAACCCACACGGGGTTCCCACGCGGGGCTAGTGGGGCTTTTCCCCGCCCACCCTTCGGGAGGAGGCTGCGGCCGGCGACGCAGATCCGCGGGGGGGGGAGGGGGGACACGGGGACGGTGGCGCCCCGTCGCGCAGGCGGCGGCTGCCGGGTGCGGTGCGGTGCGGTGCGGTGCTTGTCTGCGAGGAAAGTTACCCGGCTAAAGCCGTTTTCCGTGGCTTCAACTGCTTTCTCCTGATGTACGCAGAATAAAAGTTTGGGAGGGGGCGGAGGAGTAAGGGCATTTATTTATTTATTGATGCGTTTGTTTATTTAAGCTCGGGTGCCTGGTTTACGAGCAGGTCCGTCAGCCCGTTTTCCAGAGCAGGAGCCCCCGGAGCGGTGTGTCCGGCGGCCGCCACGCCGAGGTGGCTTCCCTTCCCTCCCTCCCTCCCTCAAAAGGCTGGAAAACGCTCGGGCAGAGGAACGGGTCCCCTCATCCCGGGTGCCGCCGGGCAACGAGGGGGCTGCGGGCCGCTCGGGAGGGGGGGTGGTTCCTCCGGCGAGGCAGCCCCCACCGGCGAGCGACACCCCCCCCCCCCCCCGCCGCCGCCGCTGACGCCTCTGCCTTTCCTTCCCGCAGCAGGGCCCGGGGGGCCGCGGCGCCCACCCGGGCGTCCCGGATCCGCCGCCGCAGCCTCAGCCGCCCGCCGCCCCGCAGCCGCGGGAGCCCTTCGCGCCCAGCCACGGCAGCGCCTTCCACCTGCCCGAGCCCCAGCACGCCGCCGCCCTCTACTACGCCAGCTCCACGCTGCCGGCGCAGCGGGTGAGCTCCCCGCTGCCCGCCCAGCCCGGCGGCTCCCCCACCAAGCTGCCGCGGGCCGGCTCCGCCGCCGAGGGCGCCGCCTACGCCGGCGCGCAGCGCCTCTCCTCCCCGAAGCAGTCCCCCAGCCGCCTGGCCAAGTCCTACAGCACCAGCTCGCCCATCAACATCGTCGTCTCCTCGGCGGGACTGTCGCCGTCCCCCATCCGAGTGACCTCCCCGCCCACCGTCCAGTCTAACATTTCCTCCTCTCCTATCCACCAGTTAAGCTCCACCATCGGCACTTACGCCACCCTGTCGCCTACCAAGCGGCTGGTTCACGCTGCCGAGCAGTACAGCAAGCACTCCCAGGAGCTGTACGCCACCGCCACCCTGCAGAGACCCGGCTCCCTCGCAGGTAAACCGCGGGCGGCGGCGCCGTCTCGGGTCCGCGGACGCGGAGCGGGGTGGGGGTGGGGGGGCGGACGCGGGGGGGCCTCCGCGCCCGCGGCGGGGAGGTGGCAGGGGGCGAGGGACGGGGAACGGTGGCCCCTGGGCGGGTGCGGGGTGGCGGTGCTGCCGGCCGAGGAGGGGAAGGAGCTGGATGGGTTCGATGGAAAATTGAGGTTTGTGGGGGGGAATTATGTGGTATTTGGGTTTGTTTTATTTTTTCACTCCGGCAGCGGTAAGCGGGGAGAAGCAGCCCGCCTGCCCGCTGCTTTAAGAAAGTACCGTACGTACTTCTGCCGGCTCATCCCGTCCTACCGGAGCTTGGGGTCGGGGTAGGGGGGTGTGTGGGGGGGGAGCGGGGCTGGCAGCGCCGGGCTCCTGGCTCCCACCCGCGGCTTGGGTGGGGAGTAGGTTACCATGGTGAATCCCTTCGCCGCCGCAGCCAAAACCAGGGAGCCTTTTGCAGAGATTCGGTCTTCCTCGATTTCTCGGCGAGTCTGGGGTATTTGACAAGTTGGGGGTTACTTGGCAGGAACTCCCGGTGTGCCGAGCTGTGCCGAGTAATAGGTAGCAGTTATTTGGCTCCGAGTGCTCTTTAGGGAACAGGCTGTTACAGCTGGTTTAATGTCTCTGTAACCGCAGACTTTGAACAGATCCTAGAAGTGAGATGCTGGTGTGCTGTTCCCTAAACCATCTCTCTGCTAAACTGAGCATCCTTCAGGGGTGGGTTTTTTGTGTTCTCAAAATTTCCAGTTTCATTGCTATAGTAACAGCTGCTATGCTCATATGTTCTCTTGTGTGACATATATAGATTTGAAGATAAATAGGATCCATAAAGAGGTTTGGCTGTGTTTATCAGGCAGGTACACAAGTTTCTTAGTGGAGTTGAAAACCTCTTCTCGTCCCCCTTTCCCTTCTCACCCATCTCCCCTCCCCTGCTCATGGTTGGTGGCATCCTGTATAACTCCAGTGTCTGATGTCTAAACAGACAGATTAAATGAACTGATAACAAAATACAGTATTGGTGCACCTCCTTGTAAGAACTTTTGATGGGTTTTCTTTCCTATTTAAAGGGTGGGGTTTTAAAAACTTTTTTTGTTTTGTTTATGTAACACTATTTTTGAAGTTCAGAAAGTGTAAAGAGCATAGCATCACTAAATGATGCCAAAATTGAGATCTCGGGATGCGTCCGTCAACCCTGTTGCCAAATATTCAGACTCAAATTACAAAGTGGTTTATTTAGTAATTATACGAGTATAACTTCTCCCCTCTGTAGTCCAACACACTCTTGGCCACAAGCATTAGTTACTGCTTTTGTGGAATAAAGTGGCAATGTAGAATTGCCACAGACTTTGTATTTTAGGGAGTTTTGCAACTTCATCCTTCTACAGCAAGAGTTGTTTGAGTCTTAGCAGGCATGGAAGGAACAGAGGATAATTCCATGTAAAACTTGTATTCTTATGGGTATCAACTGCCAGTGTTTCCCTGATTTTTCTTTACCTTTGTTTTAGGACAGAAGTCTTTGCTTAGGGAAGTTTCCAATAGGTGCAGCCCATATTTCTCTTTATGTACTTTTAGCATTGGAAATAGTGTTGTGTTGGGGTTTTGGTTTTGTTTCTTGAAGGTATCTTTAATAGCTTTGCAGCATTAAACCTGTGAGTCACATTAAACCTGTGACTTGTTCTGTAGGGTTTAAGTCCTATCATAATGACTCTGAAGTGCTACAGTGTTCAAGAAGTTGTTTGTCCTGCAGCAGACCCAAGTCCCAACATGGATTTTGACTTTCTTAGGCGTTTTGGCCAATAGTGGTTGTACAGGCATTCCTATTGGGATTTTCTACTTTGGATAGAATAAAAGTTAAGAAACTTTTCTTGGCATTTTCTTGGATTGCTTTAAAATAAAAGCCTTTGACAAGACTTCTGTGTCTTGCATGATGTAGGTACTTCCCTTTCTGTCTTTTTTTAGGACCCACTGTGAAGAGTGCTTCTCACTGATTTATGCTTGAGTGAAAGAAAAGCTTATTGATACATGCATTTAGGAAATGGCTGGTGTATTTCTGTGTGGATTTAAATGGGGGCGATAGTGATTGATCATTTGAACTTGCTATTAAGTTTGTAAAAATCGGTAAAGCGAAACTAACTTTTACAAGTGTTGTTCTCTTCAGAATAAACAACACATTTCTGAGTTACTGCGTCTCCTAGGGACTTGCTTTTAAGTGTACTGAAAATCTCAGTGTCTTATTTTATAAGAAATGGGAAATCTTGTAACTGGAATAAGTTGACAGACAGGCAGAAGTAATATTGCTACTTAAAAAAAAAAAATCAAATTGGAAGCATCAGTATGTTAGTAAATAGTTTTGTTTGGCTTTTTTTTTTTGCAGGGTGGTGACATGCCTTTCAAGTAGTCCTTGAAAGGAGCTCTATCACATGACCCATTCTTTTGCAAAAGTTCCCTATTGTGTGTTCCCACCCGTTGTTTTCCATTACCATTCTGTAGCAGGGTTCCTCTTGGCCTCCCCGCCATCCTGGAGTTACACATTTGCTACCAGTGTTAAGTGCTTGACTAATCTTTTAGACTTTCACTGAAGTCAATGGCCTCTTAAAATTCACGTATTCTTTAGACTTAGCCAGGATCAGATGTTGCAGATACTACTAAGGCAATCATCTACTTTTTTTTTCTTCTTTTTTTTCTTTTTCTATAGGCATTTTTGCTCAGAACAGGCATGGTCTTTGAGCTGTAAGTGTATTATATTATTGCAGGAGTTTTCCAGTCACTGTGTTAGAAATCAAACCCATTGAGAAGGAGAGCAAACAATTGTATGTTGAAAAGCTGATGTTCAATAAATGAGATTTTTGCTTCTTGTTCACTCCATCCAAAGATAGTTTGTTGGTTGGGTTTTTTTTCTTCAAGAGGAGGAGGAGGAGTGGAGAATAGTTGTCACATTGCACTGATTGATGGTTTGCCTACTGTGATTAATGTGAAGTTGCATTGGTATGTATGTGTCATCACAGGGATGATGATGCTGAAAGTAATCTTTTTGTATCTCCGGGAAGAAAAAATAATTATTTGTATTAAGTACTGGGTATTCAAATAATGCATTTGTTTAATTTTTTTTGCATGATATTAAACATTTGTACTGGAGCTATCTAGTTCATGAATACTGTTGAGTCTCGGTGTGCTAAACAAATGGAATGATACCAATACCACAGTTAGATGTTTAAAAGAGATGTTCAGATGTGATCAATTTTTTAAAAACCTGTAATTGAAAATGTACGAGACAAAAATAGATCGCCCAAACCAGAATTTTTGTGAGATTTAATTGAAGAGATCGCATTATTTATATTAATTTCCTACCAACTTGATTATGAAACAACCTGAAATGATAAAAATGGCAATTCTTAGACTGCATCCTGAGTTTAAAATAAGACATGCAACAGCATGCAGTGACTCAGTTTTAACCGAGTAACCTTAGAAACGTCTTCAGGAATGGGTTTTATTCTCGTTATACTTGAACTGTTACCATTGCCAAGTGTGTGCGTGTATGGGTATGTGTGTACGTGTGTATGTAGGGACTCTTCTGAGTGTACACTCGCCGTGTTTATCCTTAGTCTATTTGCTTCATTGCTGTGATCTGCAATGACAGTTTTGGAAGTAGTTTTCCTTCCTGCACTGCTCCAAAGCCTGCTGTCTGTTCAAGCAGTGATCTTAATCCAGAAAGCACAGTTTGTAAATATTTTCTCGCAGCTACCATGCCTGGACTGAGCTGGGGAGTGCTGCTGGGAGCCAAACTCCCCAAAGCAGCCCGTTTTCCCTGGAAGGAGGAGTTTGTAGGGCAGCAGGCAGCAGAAACATGGGAAAGCCCTTTCAGGAGGCGGGTCATCACACAGATGCCCACTCTTCATGGTCCTCTGAAGCATCTCCTGCTTCAGAATCAGATAGGTCATACAAAAGGAGTAGTGGGTTTTGTTAGGATCAAAGGCAGTGAAAGGGTGTCGAGGAGATAGTTTGTGCCTCAGGGTAAGTGACAGGGGAGCAGCCCAGTGTCTGCAGAGCCACTCCTGCCTCTTCCTCCAGGCCTAGGGAAGATTAGAGACATATAAGACAATAGTAGGTAATTTTATGCATTGCTTTATTGCAAAAAAAAACCTAAAAAGGAATATAAATATGTTTGAAGACTGCGTCATGCTCAGTTATCTGTATAAAAAGTATAGGTTTAAGAAATGAGGTGTTGGTGTGAATCACTTTGTGTAATGTTAGGTGAAAGAATATTATACAGTGATTTTTCACGTAGTGGTGACATGTTCCACTGAAACAAGAGCGGCAGTGTCCCTCAGGCAGCCCCGGTGCTGCTGCTGAAAACTTAAGTGCTCAGCCTCATGTTTGCAAACAAAATCTTCTTTCAGACCCATGTAAAATCAAAAAAAAAAAAAAAGGAATTTGTCCTTTCTGAGGTAGTACTGTTTGTGTGCGTGTGTGGTATTAATACTACAATAACATCAGTTTATAAAACGATGGCATGGGTGAATATATAAACTATGCTTTATACTTTTTATTGAGTGAAGAGTTCTAAGCTTGTCGGGGTCTCAGCTGGTTCCTTCTGCAGCTTCACCTGGGTTGTCCCACTCTTCTCCCTCTGAGCTAGGGACCTTCCTCTGCCCTTTCTCCTTCTGTATCCTTTTCATTGCATATGACACGTTGAACCCTGTTTGCCTGTTGAGATTTGTGGTAGGACTGCTATTTGATGGTGAGTGTTGACATGTTTCAGGGTTTTGGTGTGCAGTCATATGGGTACAGGACATATGTATATGTGTATGGGATAACTGATGTACGTTACCACTAGCGTGGATTTATATTTCCTCTCAATTGCATGAAAACGTTGGAACATTTATGTATTGTTGGTTCATTGTTGTCTTTACAAAATATTACCTGGTTAAGTGCTACAGTTGTCCAGTAAATCACACTGTGCTATGCATTTGGGCTAGAATTGCTGCATTACTGCTCTTGAACATATATGCATCCACTCCCTTCTTTCAGATCACTACAAGGCAGGGAGAGAAATAATTCTTTTTAACAGATAGTATTAAAATCAATGATAGTGCTAACCCATGTTCATACTAGTCTCTTTGAGGGATTTAAACTGCATGCGAGTAAAATTTCTTTTTTTTTTAGACTACATCAAACCCAAACTCACAAATGAAGACAAGACTTCGCCACATGCATCACCGTTCAGGTTTTGAGCGGGGCATTATAGATAGGGAAGGTATAAGCTAAGTGTTAGCCCCAAGCAAAAGTGGATCTAAATCACCCCAGAATTAACTCTGTGCCTGAGACACAGGCTGAGGTAATAAAACAGTTTAGGTGTGAAATAGAGCTGTACTTTGGACAGGTAAGGAAGGAAAACCTTTGGATTTTTGGCTTTGAGATAAGCTGTTGGACTATCAATATGTTTGATCATAACAAAAAGGGCACTCAGTTGTTTCTCTTAACTACTTTTCTTGTATTTTTACAGAATCCTAGGAGTATTTCTTTTACAGAGAGAAGAAAACTGCTTCATTAATTTTAGCCAAACTAGTTTTCTATAGATTTTTTTTTCTACTTTTTTGTTTGTTTGTTTTTATTAGCTAGAAAATTCTTTTATCTGTCAGTCAGCCTTTACGCATGAGAACATTTTTAATGCCCTTTTGTTCTAGGACACGACAGTGCAGGCCTAGGATTTTTTTTCTTTTTTTACTCTCTGTTTTGAGACTCTTTCAGGCAAGAGAGCAAAACAAAAGATTTTGAGCTCTCCAGTAATGTTTCAGATACTAATCAAAGACTTAGATTTTGGTATTTTTCTGATACGAAGTTATTCATTTTCACATTGTAATCTGGAGGTTAGAAATTCTGTTTTGGTCTTGGAGTTGATAAAAATAAACAACTTCATGTTCATTTTGCTTTTGTTTGCCTTTAGTTTTACTTCTATCTATTCCTTCAGTGATAATTATGTTACTAATTGTTACAACTGAAACATGTACAACAGTGCTCAGTTCCAACTTGAGCAAGGTATCCAAAATGTACAGTCTACAGCAGTAAAGCAGAAGGAATAAGATAGATGTCTTTGGAATATCTTCTTATTGCCATGATTTTTCTTCCTGCATCTTTCATATCTAGCTTACATGAAATTAATTTGCTTGTAGGAGAGGAATAATTGACAAGAGCCACATACAGAGGCCTCGTGTACGTGCATGTGTCTTTGAGCTAATGAACTTGAGCTTTGGCCTCCCGTGTGAGCAAATGCTACAAATATGTCTAAACCTGTGCCCTATTCTCATACTGTTGTCTTTTCCTTTGCTTCCTGTTCTTGGTATGGGAAATCATTTGACTGACCTTCTAATGGTCTTTCAGAGGGATGAGAAATCAAATAATATTGCAAAATAACAAGCTTTTAGGCATACTGATTCAACTGGTATGACGCTTCTAGTGTTTTAACTGAGTGGCTGTGGGAAGCTTAGTGGCAGTGGCTGTTTCTGACTGTAACATTGGAGATGCTTTTGGTCAGTACTGGAACCTGTGCTGTCGCTTGGAACCAGACAACCTGGCATGCAGTTTCTGGCCTCTGGTACTGAACTTTGGCACTGTACCTAGAAGTCAAAGATTCAAGCCTTGCAAGCATGCAAGCCACTGGAAGGAATTTCTTAAGCATCAGAGCAGAGTTTAAAATGTCTGTGCTTATGGATCTGCTGAAAAGGTGCATGAGAAGGAGTTGGCAAAAAGGTGGCAGAGAACAGTCAGTGTCCGTAGCAGAAAGATGGTTAATCCAAGGGGTTGGAATTATTCTGTCAATTTTTTCTTGACTACTGAAATCCAACAAAATACATGAAGTCAAAGAGCACTGTTTTGAGAGCCTAACTTTTTGGAACATTAGCTTAGAGCAATGGAAATACATTAGCCAGTGTTGGGACTCCAATTCATATAGCTGTGTCTTGCTTATGTTGATTTCTTTTATTTTTAGTATGTGACATTTCAGGAAGATGCTGGCACTTCATGGCCTATGATACATCCAAACTTTTGGGTCTTGGGTTTTGGCATGTTAGTGAGGATGAATCTTTTTTGTGCCTGTTACCACCCCTTCTACACTCAGGTCTGAATGGTGTCCTCTCTCACCTGTTGTTCTTCTCAATCACCAGTGATCCTGTGTCCTCCCAAACATCTTTGGCCTTGAACTCACTTGTTCAGGGCAAAAGGGAGTACTACTGTATGAGATAGGGGTAATGTAAGCATTCATTTATTGGGATATTTTATAGCTTTCTAGCTATTATGTATGTACACCAACTTTAAAGCAGCGGAAGTGACCTTAATCCAAAGAAAAACAGCTACAGCAGGAAAAAGATTGCAAACTGGTGAGTTGAGAAAGGCTCCCTTTATTTAAGGTCAAAACTTGGGTGGGGAGGTGCCCGTGGTTGTCCATGCTGAGATGTTAAGTGCTCACAGGTGCAATATGTTAGCCATCAGTGGTGGCTGCCAAAAACTACACTGGACCAAATTCTCTCTATGACCAATCATGGGAGATAAATGAGGCAATTTTGCTGTAATCATAGGGTCAAACTTGAAGATCACCTAGATATGGACCCAGAACAGACAGAATACTTTTTGTTTTTATTAAAAGTGGTATTACAGAGGGCAGAGAGAGATTGTCTAATGATAATGAATTCATGAAACTGTATATTATCAAAAGTGGGTAGAAGCAAAAGTCAGAATTTAATATGCTGAAATGAGAAGGACCAAGTGATGACTAATCTTACAATTATAAGGCATGGCATATGAAGCTGCCAGTTGGATGACATAGATTTTTAATAAGTACATCAAGTTGCAACTTGTAGTGTCTAAGTGAAGAATAGAAAAGTGACATATTAGTTTGAATATAAGTGGTCTTAAATATTTCCTGAGGAAATTTTTGCTTTTCTGTATTTATCTTTTCTGTATTTATCTCTTCCATAGTATGTGTCTCTATCTTGCCTTACAGCCCCTTACCCTCCCCCTCCAACCCAGGTGCAAACCTTTTGTCAGATGGCCAGCTGTGCTGCTCTCGGGCACTTAAACCTTTTGATCACAGGTCTGAAGGTCTCCCTGGGTTAAAGAGCATTGCCTGGGAGGAAAGCAACGGTGGAGAAGGAGTTGTGGCTTTCTGATGCTGGGGCTGTTTTCCTATGACTGGAGAGCAAAAGGACTCCTCTCTATGGGGCCCTTCTCCCACCCACACCTTCCTTGAGTGTCCTGGTTCAGCAGGGATGCAGTTGTGTTTACATTTCCTCGCCAAAAGGTGCTGTAAGCTCTTCAAAGGCTTTGTATCAAAGCCCTGGAAGCATGATCCGTGAAGGAGGGTGAGTTGGATTCTTTCAGATATTGGGGCGGGAAGGTGGGGGCAGATAAGACAACAGCCGTTTGTGTGTTTGGGGCTAATAATGCCCTGAAGAAAGGGAGGACTGAGTATAAGAAAAATTGCAAATCAGCTAATCATAGTGCTTTATCGGGCATTACAACAAAAACTGGTAGAAAGGATAATACAAGATACGAAGGGGGTAAATGGTTAATGGGATAATTTGTTCACCAAATTATGAGCTCATGAGTTCACCAAAACCAGATTGTACTGGAATAACTTGCTTGCTGAACTTTTCTCAGATCATGTCTGATGTCTTTCTATTTCCTATCAGGGCTCTGAGCATGTATTTTCTGTAGTGACACTTTGGAAATGTTTAGTTAAGCTAGAGAAGATGGGTATTTTTGCAGGAGTGTAGGTGGGCAAGGACCTGGGCAAAGAGGCGTTGTCAGTTTGTCATTTTGAAAATCAAATTAATGGAAAGATGCAACTAATAAAGTCCCACAAGGAGAACTCTTTTGGCCACTTGAAAGATACTTTTTTATTCTATTATCACAGCACAAAACTCCGAAATACGCCAAGGAAACTTTTTGATAGTGGAATATTAGGAGGCATTTTTCTGAAGAACGGAAGATAAATCCTGTGTAGAATGAGTTTTGCAGATCAGAGGAAAAGAACAGAATTGGAGCCAAGCTAATAATGCACCTAATAGCTAGTTAAAAATTAGGGATCTTTGGCTGAAAACAAGAGTAGGAAAAGACCAGGGTGGTCGGCTTGACTACAGTATGTCTCGGCCACCTATGCTAGGACCATAATAGAATATTTCATAGCCTAATCACATAACAAGCAAAATTGTGGTATATTACGGCTAGGACTTCATATGTGGAGCTATATACAACTGCAACCCTCTGGGGACAAGATAGACTCTTTCCAGCCCTCTCCTCTTCTGAACTGACTGGATAATCAAGAAATTAAGAAGCCTGTTGTAGACAGAGCTGACTTAATGTTTTTCCTTCTTTTCTTAACAGTAGAAAGGCTGCTAACTTCTGCCATTAGTAAATAGAGGCTATACATCAAAACTGCTGAATCCTGGTAAAAATAAATAATTTGATGAAGGATTTGACAGCCTTTTTTCAAAGACAAGATCGGTTAACTCCTTGGCAGCTTTTGCGATAATAGCATCTTCCCAAGAAGGGAGTGATGGCAAAAGCTATCACATTAGTGGCTTTTTTTCAAACAGTGGGCTTTGACTAATCAGCTGTGTTGTGTTTGGCTCATATGGAGGATCTTTGCCATAACTGATACTCTTTAGCTTTCCTTCAAAGGGGGAAACATGGTAGCCATGTTGAAGATCAAGCGACTCTTGAGCCATGATTGCGCTTTGTCTGGTCTCTGACCAAGGTTCGAAGTTTTCAAGGCTTATTCATCAAAACTTTGCATTTCTTTCAGTCTGAAATTGGTGTCTGGCTCATGTCTGCCTTGCACCTTGAGTTGCTTCTGTCAAGATTCTGAAACTAATGCAGAACATAACTGAGTGGTCTTCTCCAAAGTGATCTCCTTTGTGTCCTGTCTTGCTTAAGGTCCTAATTTCCAAGTCTGGGAATTGAAGGATGTGTTGGTTTAGCCAAGAATCTCTTTTTCTCTGAAGTTCATCAAGATTGTGATGGATTGCACATCACCGTTGTTCTCCAGTAGGTTTCACGCTGCTTTTGTAAAATCGGGCAAAACTGGATGCAAGTGTCTTCAGCCAGCTGTATGATCATGGAATTGTTGGCCTCACAGGTGAAGCATCAATTTAACATGCAAATAACATTAATTTGTATTTACAAATAACCAGGAACTAACTATGGGACAGTTCAGAATCCCTCAAGTGTTAGTACCTTTGGACTAACATGCATCTCATTCTTCTAAGTGAAAGTACTGCCAAAGACCTTCTTGACGCTGAACCCGTTCAGTCATTTGTTACAAACTGCTGTGAACACATTTCTTATGTTTCTTATCTCAGGTCTGCTTTCCTTTTGCCTGTGACCTTCTGTCACCATTTGTTTCTTGCAGCATTTGTCATGGCCGTTTCCTTTTAGTGTGTATTCTCTGCTCGAGTGAAAAACTCCTGTCACTCATGGTCCATTCCTTGCCATGCTTTTCAAGGATAATCTGAATTTGTGAGGTTTGTGTCACATTGCAAGGTCTGTTGTGCTGGTTTTGCTGCTTTTCTTTTCTTGTTTCTCTTTTTTTTTTTTTTTTTTCCTTTAATAAGTTCTTGGAAAAAAACCTGTAGCTATCCATTTCCTTTTTTCCTTGCTGCTTATTGTGGAAGGATTTAAGTAAGATATTTTTCTGAGGTTTTGGAAGTTGGTTACTAAATGCTTACTTACTATTGTGCAAATGCTATATTAGTAAGCACAATGAGTTAAAATAGCAAACTTTATTTTATGGGATATGATCCGTATGATGATTATTCCAGCATAAACTTTGCTTAAGTCCTTAAGCCTCTCGTGATCTCAGCGTTAATAGTATTCCTTTTCTTTGTCTCTACACTCAGCATTTAATTTATTTATAGCAAGCCTGTTAGAATTGCTTTAGATTATAATGGTTTCAGTAATGGGAGATTATTTAAAGTGTTTTAGCAGAGGTCTTGATGCATGCATAGCAGGAACAACCTAAAACCAGCTTGTATAATAGTATGACAATCCATTGAACAAAAAGGCATAATTGTAAAAGTGGATAATTGCTGGTCCAAACTTTTTTACAGACATAACTAAATTCTTTAGTTAGATTGTATTCCAATCAATTATGTATACATTTAATAAAAGTTCCGTGTTTTAACTCTGGTGTTTTAAATGCAATAAGGCTCAAATGGATGATGAAAACTTGATGAGCAATACAGTGTGTAACAGAATATCCAAAGTGATCTTCCCTGTCTTGAATGTGGCCTTGAAAGAAAGGCAAAAACAGTGAACCCTGTTTTTTACCCCTGGAATGTCACAAAGTTACACCTTGGTGAATACCTCAGTCTTGGTGAGTTCTAGAAACTGGGGATTGCAAGCAAATGGTTGCTGAGGAGGAGAAAGCCGCTCGGAGGAGCAGATGTTTAATATTCTATCAAAGATGACTTTACATAAAAGAACAACTGCTATCTGATACTTTTCTCTATTCTCTCAGTGAAATGCAAGCTTAAGTACAAAGCATTACAGATAAAATCTTCCAAAGTTAATATTGTTCACACGTCCAATAGTATGCAATCTCATTGTAAAAGGAATTACAAAAGATAAGTTGATAGCACTCCTCTGTGAGCAAACCCCAGATGAGGAGTCTTGAGTTTCAACTGTATGTATCAGAGGGTGGAACATAGGTTTGCAGAAGAAGTATGTACAATATTCATCATAAATGGTCAGGCCCTGGAACAGCCTGCCCAGGGAGGTGGTGGAGTCACCGTCCCTGGAGGTATTTAAGAAACGTGTAGACATGGCTCTTCAGGGCATGCTCTGATTATTGTGGTGGGGTGTTGGTATGGGGTTGTGGGTGTGGGGTTTAGTTAGTGGATGCTTTTTTGTGTGTGGTTTTTCTGGGTTTGTGTGTGGTTGTTGGTTTTTTCCTGAGTTTTTTTTGGTTGGTTGGTTTTGTTTTGTTTTGTTTTTTAATGTGTTTGGACTCGATGATCTCAAAGGTCCCTTCCAACCACTAAGATTCTGTGATTCTGTAAAGTAATACTTTTTTAAAAGATGCACACGTGGTCAGGATTCATTGGAGCTATCTATTTGCATTTTCCCTGTCAGCAGGAAAACCACCTGTTGGAACTGTGAACTCCCAGGAACAACAGTATGATTAGATCAGAAATTCAGGTTGCCCAGCGAAAGCCAGTTGAGGATACTCTAGTTGGACAGATTTGACACTTCGTTACCCCAAGTGAATTTTGTTTTCTGGTGTTACTATTCCCACAGTGTTACACAGCAACTGACCTTTGGGAACCACTGTTCTGTAAAACCACATTCCTTAATCTACAATTTTTCTATGCCAATCTTGAGACTTTCACTTCTAGTTGGATTTAAGTTCTCGATATTCTTCCTGTTCCATATGCAGGGAGGAGCTGATGCAGAAAGGCTTCCCCCTGCCCCAGAGCTGCTGTGAAAACTTGCTTCATTTAAGGTTGACTGAGCTGATGCTCTGTTTAGGGGGAAGGGTTGTGAGTTGCTGGGTTTTTTAGATGCAGTGCTTTTCCACGATGTTAAACATGATCAGAAAGTGAAGTTTTTGCTGGCAGGCATCAGTGGAATACTGGCTGATTTGTTTTGCTGGAGGCAGCAATGCTTTTTAGCAAATAGCTCATGCTGCTGGAAGTGGTCTCTAGCCCTACAAAGATCTGTAGGGTTGGGGATGTTTAGTCTATACTGCTGCTTAGCAGGCAGAAATTGGGTTCCTAAGTCTGCCTTGATACAGCCTTTTGCCTTGGGGAGGAAGGAAGACCCAGCTTTGGGGAATTAAAGATGCACTTCTCTTCCTTTTGATTTGCAATCCTTGTCAGAGAAGTGGTCGCTGTAAGGTTCTATAGGGTATTTTGTAAAGTGTTTTGGTTTTTTTTTTTTTTTTTTTGGGTATTTAGGTTTGGGACACGTCTCACCAAATACACTGGTATTTCTGTTCCCTTACTTGCGGAGTTGAAGGTATTGCCACAGAACCTGCTTTAACATAGAGCCTGTGGTGCAGCACGAGCTCTTGTGTTCCAAATTGGCAATAATAAACTTTGATCCTTTCTAAGATAAGGATGTTTAGCAAAACTTCAAATGAAATCTCTTCTGCTGCAAAGGCTTGATATTATTTTGAATTGTCACGAAGCTGCGGCGAACTATCCAAACAGCATATGTGTGGATGCTTGGCAGCGTTGCTTAGTAACATCATCCTATTGCTGAGGCACTCAACCCTCAGTCAAAGTGGCTAGTGAGCAGGAAAGTTAGAAACAGTGATTTGTATCACTGGATAGCAGGGTCTGTTCCTATTCGTGCGTAGGACTTCTTTCCCCCTTTTTGTAAAATTGGCAGGATTGAGGGGAAGGGAAGAGGCAGAGCTCAAGGGAAGGGGGGAAAAAACCTCCCAATGTGATAATTAGCTAATAGTTAAAAACAAATAAACAAATTTTATCTATCATTTCCTGCCTTGCTGAAGGCAAGTTGTTGGTGCTGTGTGGTAGTGGTCGGTTTGGGGGAGTTCTTGGTGGTTTTTTGGTTCTTTCTTCAGTGACAGTTGCCTAGATCAGAAATGAAATGAGCATTATCT
The DNA here is from genome assembly GCA_004320125.1 of Scolopax mira. Classification (NCBI taxonomy): domain Eukaryota; kingdom Metazoa; phylum Chordata; class Aves; order Charadriiformes; family Scolopacidae; genus Scolopax; species Scolopax mira. The sequence continues at coordinate 38,863 of BJBW01000504.1, read as the reverse complement.
CCCTGAACTTGTCTGTCACATTTAATCTGCTGTTTCTTCCTGGCTATCTTTACCTCTTATCTCTTTGCTCCCAGACACACTTCTCCCACTAACCATTTATTTTTGATAAAATGTTTTAAGCAGCTGAACGCTTTTCAACAGAATCGGGACAGTAGAAGGAAAAAGAAAATGCTTGTGAGGAAAGACAAATTTATGGTATGGGTTTTTTCTGTGTTTTTTTTTCCTCTGGTTGTAGAATTGAAATAGCTGATACAATACTTTGCAGTAAAGTCACATTGCATGAGCAAAATTTAAAGACAGACAACTCAAAAAATATTTTAAGCACTTTTTCTTTTTGATTATATTTGGTGTAATTTCTGTATTTGGTTAAAAACTAGTTTAAATGAGGTAAAAATAATCCAGATACATAGTAAGCTTTATCAAAATGACTTTAAAGGTTTTTTTGGACCTGTTTATTACACTTTAAAAAGTGTAATCTTTTTTTCTGATTCCCCTACCTTTATTTTTAGCACTGATGTGAAAAGTGCTAACCCTAGGTCAGAGGCTGGTTTTATAGCGTCCCTTAAGCAGTCAAAGCCAATCTGTTTTGAGGAGTCTTTCCTAAGATAATTTGTCCATTAACCAGATTATGTCTGTGAAATTCCACAGTGTGAGCCACAGTGCTGAACATGATAGTATCTGGACAGTGAAACTGCTAATAGGTTTGATGGTGCAATGATCGTTTACAAGAAATGCTCCAGACCATGCCTCATGTTACACTTTAATCTTTTAAGTAGAAAACCTGACAAAAAGCAGTCTTAAGATACTGAAATGAGGCAAGTATGTTCTTTCTGAGGGCTTCTCTGCTCTAGCACATACTTTTTTTTTTTTTTTTTTTTGTGTGTGTGTGGTGAACTTCTGTAGTATGGTCTGGGGGTGCCAAAGTAGCACATCCATGTTATTTCCAGACATCCAGAGTTTGGTATAAGTTGAAAGGCATCACGTGTAATCACTCAAGTCAGGGATGGTATTGTTTCCTTCTTTATTTGTACAAATAATCCTGGGTGTTGGAACAATTGGTACAAATAGTTGTACACTACACAGTATAGTGTGTGAAACAGTGTAGTGAAAATGCAAAAAAAAAGAAAAAATTAATTTAATTCTGAACTTGTGGTAGTTTAATCTTAAACTTCAGTAACTGGGGAAAGAAAGGCTCCAGAACCAAATCAATATGTTTAGAGTGTGTGTCTAAAATATAAACGGGTGAGAAACCTGTGTTTAAGAAAAAGTTAAAGCCTATTAAAAGGAATTTAATCCAGACTGTGTCTCGGTTCTGGTGAATGTGGATCATTGGTATGCTAAGGGCATAAGCTGCCATACCCAAGGTGTGCATTAGCTGGTACTGCCATATGGCCTGTCGTGTCTTACTGGTTAATTTAACCATCTGTCATGTCTTGACGATTTGTATTCACTTTCAGTACTTGGGTTTACTTCTCTTTGGTACCGTGTTTTTCATCACACAGTGCTGGCATATTCCCATTATCTGAGTTTTATTAGTTTTATTTATAATAACATTTGTTGTAGATCATACTGTCAACTTCCAATGCTGTGAGGAGAAAATGTATGTATTCAGACAGGCATTTTGGAGAGGTTTCTGCATACATTTCTGGGGAAAAAAAAAGTCAATATCAAAACCCTAGCTGTGAATGTTTTACTTCTTTCTTTTCCTCCTCTACCCTCTTCACTTCTGATTCTGCACTTAAATTCACATCAGCTTCTTTGCTACATAAAGTAAACTGGGCTAATGCCTGTAAAATAGGTTGTATTATATATGAGTTCTGAGTATAAATTCTACTGTTCATATCCTCTTTCTCACATGTTGCTATTTCAGAATTACAGTTAAGCTATGACTTGATGTACTGTATAATTTATTTTAATTTTTTTGCTATAAAGACAGTAGCGTTTCAGGGCAAGCTAAGAGAAATTTGTGTCAAAAGGGGGTGCCATTAAAATCGAAAAGTTCTTTCAGTCCTCTGAAAAACATGCAACACACCAAAGCTACAAAATTGCTCTGATTCTCTTTTAGTTTCTGTGCCTGCAGTCTCACTGACAGGGTTATTACAATTCTGCCATCCTGTGGGGTTGAGTTCTGTTGGTTGGTTGGTTTGTTTGTTTGTTTTGAGGGGTTTTTTTTGGACTTATAGTCTAAGAAAAAAATCAGTGCAAATTAGATGGACAATGTTTTCATTATGTTTGAAACTTAAAGTCTATACAGCCAGTTGTGGATGGTCGATCCCCTTTGGTAGGAAATCAAATCTCCCAAGTACAGTGTTATCAGAGTGTGTTCAAAATCAGTATTTAATATTTGGAGCTGCCAGTAGCCAGAGATACACTGTGTAGCGAAATGTGTGGGGTTGCAACCAAGTTAAGTTTAATATGATGTAAACACATTACTGATAAGTGGTAATATAATGGTCATTGAGTGGTAATATAATGGTCATTGAGCTTCATCCTCAGAGCATATCGCATTAATGACGTTCCTGTATCATAGACATAAAAAAACTGCTTAACAGGACTCTTGATGAATATATTTTGTGATGGGGGGATTTCTAAATGAGGGCTGAATGGTTTGTCTGGCCAAATATGGATGGCTTTCTTCATGTTTAGATGATCACTTGCATATTTCATGTTTCCAATGAGGTCTTAAATTCTGGAGAGGAGGGCTGTACCGTATGCTCTTGCTATCAGAGATGTTTAGAGCATATCATGAATTTGCAGGGCTCCTTTCTAGGGCTGCAGAAAGGCAGGGTGACTGGTTATAAAGGCTTTCACAAGGGGCACAAATGAAAACTGTGCAGACTTTATTAAAGCATATGCAAATGCCTGTGTATCCATTCATTTGAATAATCTTAATGTCTTTAGTTTCTTGAGATAAAAAATCCTGCCAAAATAGTGGTTTGCTTTATTGACCAAAACTGTCAGATTAGCAGTGTCATTCAAATGTGCCTGTTGCATTTATTTCTATGACAGACCGCACTCTGAAGAGTAATTAGGGATTATTTTGTGCATTTCTCTGAGGTTACACTTATCTGATGACAGTATTTCTCTTCCTGTGGAAAGTGAGAGCTTATTTAAAACCAGCCATTTCCCTATGCTGCTGCAGAACACATCTGAATAACTTGGAAATCTTTAGCTAATAGGGATTGGCTTTTTGAGTGTAAAGGGTGGAAATTGGCTTTTTGATCCAACAGGTAGGACTGCACTTCTCCTGGGTTCTTTCTATTTCCCATCTTGAATGTCAGAGGAGGGCACAGGTGGTAGGAGTGTGGTATCTTCATCCGGTGAAACTTCTGGCTGGTTCTAGGTTATCATTGTTGCCCTAATCTGATTAACCTGGCTGGGGACTCACAAAATAACCCTGGTGGAGCCTGACCGTGGTCTAGTTTTACAAGCTCCACACACATGCAGAAGAAGGGGTGTTCCACTTTCTATCAGGTATCAGCCTTAAATTGGAGACTTCAGAGGACAGAGAAGATTCTCTTTTATATGTGCTTTGTTCTTGTAGATCATCAGTTTCTGCTGTTTATTAAAAAATAAAAAGTGTGGAGTTATGGTTTTGTTTATTTTTTTTTTCTCCCCAGCTAGTCTGTTTCATTTCTGGTGCTTCTCACTGTTATTTTAGAGTCTTAGTTTTCACCACCCTTTCTGCTCTGATGCGTCTCTGGCATTGCGATTAAATAATTTCTCAGTCTTCTGTCAAACTAAAGATTTGACTATTTAAGCAATTAATTGTGAGCCCCAGAATAATCTCTGGTTTTGTGGGGTTTTTTGTTGATTGATTTTTATTATTTTTTGTTGGTTGGTTGGGTTTTTTTTAATCTAGAAGGAATAAAAAAACCCCACTCCTTCAGAACCATGATCATAAAAGTTTTGTGTCTACTCTGATGTGACATATATCACTCTGTAATTAACGGCTTGCATAACTGTAAATTTAATGATTTCTCTTCGTACTTTTGTGTAGACCTGTCTTTGAATGGGCTTGATGCCTTATACTTCCCCAAGGGAAAAATGGCATTGCTGTTAGGGATGGCCAGGGAGGGGGGGTGAATGCATTTTCAGAATGTGTCGGAGAGTTGCCTGTGGCCTTGATGCACATCTCTGCTTTGCTTTCAAGCACCCCAGAGCGGAGCAGGGTTATCAGTGGGGTGAAGGGGATGGTGGCTGGTTGGGGTTTGGACAAATGCAGCTTGAGGTGAGCCACGTGTTTATGATGCTGTTACGTTAAGGGAAGCCACTTCTGAGGGCGATGGGGCTCCTTGAATGTGAGAATGCTAATGGGCCTGGGTAACCCGATGTTTTATTGCTCCTTGGTAGTATATTGATTGCTGCTGACCATTCTGACCTTGTTGCTTTTCCAACCTATGTGAGCTTTAGACTGCATTAATAGAAGGGTTTTTTTGAAGTGGATGACACAGCTGAGCTTGCAGCCTCGGGTAGTGAAGGATGTAGCTGTTTGCTGCTAACCCAAGATGCAGACAGGAGGTTTGTTATACCTCTCTCTTTCTTCATGGCATCAATTCTTTGAGTTCCTGACTGTGTTTTGATTGATTATCCTAACCATCTTTCCAGTGTCTTACAAAATAACAGAAGAATATGGTGGAGGGGATGAGTGTGTAGATGAGTTAGGATGCAGTTGTCTGAAATCCATCATGCTTCCCCCTTGTTCTTTTTTTAATGGTAAAAATTATCAGTGGTCTCCAAAGAGCATCATTAATTTGTAAATGGACAAAAGAAGTGTAGTACTTATGGCAGGGGCTGTAATTCTTTATTCTGTAACAAATCTGGTTTGTTGATGCACCATTGAACCTTTGAAATGCTACCTTTGAAATATTCTTCTATATTTTTTTAATCTAAATACAAATTGAATCAAATACACATGAACATCATGATCATGTTCAGATTTCACTGATTGTGTTCATTTTTAGAATTTTAGAATCCACTCTGAAGGAGACTAGAATTTGGTGGAGTCACTCAGCTACTCTGAGAATCAGTCTCAAAGATGCAGGGTTAAAGAGCATTTTGAAAATAAGGACCATGAAGAATTTAATTCTATGATAGTAATACCAACTTCTTGGATGATTGAAATAGTTATAAGTAAAATGTGTCTTGGGGATTCTTGGCAGACATTCTAGTAAGGGGGAAAAACAGAATTACTTTCAGCAGTGTGCTAATGGCAAGTCAGTCTGAAAAATGTTTGAAGGGAAAAATATGCAAATAGGGTATCCACTCAGAACATGCACATACATTGAAAAATTCAGAAGAAAACACCTATATGGCACAAACTGATTAGAAAGAAGGAAATGGAATAAATTATTCTTTTCCTCCAGACAATTTATATTAAAGTTTAAGTAACTTTCTGTCTGTGTATCTTTCTTCTATCCTATGTTGCTGTCACACACTCTTATGTCTGTGCTTTGCATTTTCAAAGTATTTAGTGTTTGTTTATGCAACAAAACCACTGTCAACGCCATGAACGTGGTAGAGACTTTTCGGCAGGCACAGCTACACCGTGTGTCTGAGCAGCACAAGCTAAACTTCTACAACATTGCCCACATCCAGGATTTTAATTTCACAGATTATCAGCAAGGGTGTTATACATTGTATCTTTCATTGCTTTTTCTAGATTAAATGGCATGTAATTAATTGTGGTATGGGCCTAACCTTTGTCAAGTGTTGCTTCCATACTTGCTTGTAACACTTGTCTGGCTTCCCCATGACTCTCCTTGGGAATCTTGGGAGGCAATGGAACTGAAGTACCTCAATGACAAAGTGATTCAAATGACAACAGTAGTCATGGTGGAAGTATATACATCTCTTTCTTTGAAATATCATGATGGGAAATAATGTTGTAGTATTAGGATAATAACAATGCAATTCCGGTTGATCTTATGTTTTTAAAAAGAGCTGTATCCTTAAAAGAGCTTTTCTGGCAGGGATGTTTAATTTACTCATCCTGTGAGGATTTAAGATGGAGAAAGTCTTGTTGATATGCTTTTGCTTTTTTCTTTTTTTTTTTTTTAAACTGTTGAGGACAAAATGTTGATAGGGCATGATGGTTCTGTTGTGCTTCAGTGAAGCAGCAAAAAGATCAGCACACTGGAACAGCCTGCCCAGGGAAGTGGTTGAATCACCATCCCTGGAGGTATTTAGAAGACGTGTAGATGTGGTGCTTAAGGACATGGTTTCATGGGGGGTTTGGCAGTGTTAGGTTAATGTTGGGCTCGATCTTAAAGATTCCTTCCAACCTAGGCAATTCAATGATTCTGTGATTCATATAACTATATCTATTCATCAGCTTTACCTTATTTCATTTGTAGAACCAAAGATATGGGTGTAAGATGTGAATTTAGTTCTGACTTTGCTTCTTCCTGCTTCTGCCCTGTTCATGATTCTTCTGTGGTCCCCTTTGGTCTGGGGCATTCCTGGATCTTGCAGCTTGATTTTTATTTTTTTTAATTGTTACTTCTTTCATCTGTGTAAGAAGATATATTTGTCTCTCCAAAATATGTAGTTTCCTTGGAAGAAATGGGGTTTTGGAGTAGATACAGGCAGTTGGGTGATGCAACTGAAGTGATTATCTGGAGCTGTTGCTGCCTTTGTATGATGGGTTTATTTGCATATAAGTATTTGCATTGAAAGTATTTATTGCTTTGGGGTTTTTTGTTTGAGTTGAAGTGCTGCTTTCAAGTCAACTTTTCATAAAGTAGATCCTGTATTTGTCACTTTTTTCCTCTCTCTCAAATGTCTCTTATAAATCTGTTTGCAGCTGGGTCTCGGGCATCTTACAGCAGCCAGCACAGCCACCTTGGCTCCGAGTTAAGGGCACTGCAGTCTCCAGAACACCATATAGATCCTATTTACGAAGACAGAGTTTATCAGAAGCCCCCTATGAGGAGTCTCAGCCAGAGTCAGGGGGACCCTCTGCAACCAGCACACACAGGCACATATCGCACTAGTACAGGTAGGTGGATGTACCTTGCATGATTGTCTTTTTATGAGATATACCTTATTCTTCAATTTTACTATTTCTTTACTATTTACTTCAGAATTACTGTTATTCTCTTTCTAATGGGCTAAACAAAATGTGTTATGTGCATGCCAGTCAAACGAAATACCTTGTGCAGATGGTAGCTCTACCAATAGAACCCCAAAGGCAGGCACAAATAAGAGAAATACTTAATGTTGTGCTATATGTACAGTAGGTTAAGTTAATTTGGGGAGACTGCTTACTCATAAGGAGACAGAGGATATTTTTATTAATCTTGTGTATTGTCTTTGAGGAAAATCTGTTGTCTCCGAAGAAATTGCTAAGATTGCCTACTTGCAAAGGTATTTTCTGTGTTGCAAAGAGACCGCAAAGTTCCTTCCATGTGAAGTGAAAGGATTGTTCACTTTCAAAGTGGATCATACATAAGTATTCTTCCTGTCTGCTACAGAGGTACACGTAGGTATAGGTACATAGACTTATGTCTATTGAACTATGGCATAGAGAAAAGCTGTTAGCATCAGTGGTTTATCCATAAATAATAATGATTGTTCATGAAATGCACTGGTGTACAAGTCCTATTTGCAGAATGTCCTCTCAACCAAATGAAATACAGCTGTATGTTGGAACCCACAAATAGATCACAAATCAACAGGGATATTTATGGTATTTAATGCAGAAAATAATTAGAGTACATAAATGCTAGAGCCAAAATAGACTAAAGCAGATGTAGAAAGAACTTGCCTTAGGAATTGTAAGTATTTCTCGTTTTTTATGTTTGCTGTGTTGATCAAAGCTTATGTCCGTTCTCAGATTACTCCCATTTTTGTCAAGAAAAGGTTACATGTACTTTTTGGAGCAAGATACTCTGCTTTCTTCTAAAACTTTATTTTTTTGTTATTTTTAAGCACCATTTATCCAAGACAGTTCTTGCATATTCAAAGATTTCTATTTCTTTATGCAAATTTTAGAGTTTTGGAGTACAGCAGAAAATCTGCAAAAAGTTTTTCCACAGAATTCTCTAGTTAAATACCTGTGACAGCTTATACTTTTTGAAGAGTACCATTGCACCACTTTCTTCCTGTGAAAGAAAAGGAAAGTAGTATGTTTTGTTTAGAGTCATATGTACGTATAAGAAAATATTTGTCCCCTTCATGAGAAGAAAAGTATATCTCTGCCTAAATCACTGGGCAGAGGAGGCAGTGATGGTGAACAAAGAGGCTATTTATGTTGAACTTTATGCCTCGTGTTCCACATGTGGCCTGCTTGTATTTCCTATATGATGTGCTCTTTCCCAGTCATGCCCTGAAGAAGGTTTCTTGTTTTGCTTGTAAAATATCCCTTGCTTCCCTGCGCTGAAGTAGCAGGCTGGCTTGCAACTGCAGTCTTCACAACACCTTCTTAAGGAAGGAAACCCTGTCAACATAGATCATAATTACAGTGAACAAAGCAGGGACACAGGATGTTTGTGGGTAATACCTGCAGACGTGTTTTCAGAAGGGAAGAGGTAAAAACAAATAAAATATGCTGGTTTGGGTAGCAGAAACGGGCCCCATGAAGGTGAATTCTCTTTTGCTGTTTGGGATATGGATTTCAGTGTTGCTCCAGGCTTTTCTGAAGAATGACCCCATTAGTCCAGCTTTGTGTTGGGTTGATCCTCCCTTGCTTTTCCCCTCCACTCCTATCACCAGGGTCAGGGGAAATAAAAGCAGGTGGATGCGTGCCAGACCAATTTTTCTGTTGTTCTGTCGATAGCTGTTAGCTGTGGATACTGTCAGCCTTTCACATAACCAGGCTGAAGAGTTGTTGGTGCTCAGAGGGAATTTTGAGCTGGATCAGATTGGCTCTCAGACTCCTGCCTCTACCAAAAATGCTTGTAGGAATGTATCCCTTTTGATGGAGACACTACATTCATTTCTATTCCTCAAAGTAGCAGAAAGGAAGAGAAGGAATTCAGCTGAAGTTTAGCACGAATAACTTTTTATTTCTCCTTTGGGTTGTCTCAAGTGTTTATTATTGTAGGACTGAATAACTAGTTGTCTTGACTCTTTGGTATAAGGTATGAGGGATGTAGATTGCTGTGTACTCCTGGAAGATAAGCACCAAGGATTCATGGCCCATATCTTCTGTGTGCGTGAATTGCACCGGGGAGAGGGAAACCTTTAAGACTTCAGTGTGCTCCTTTATAGCCCTTAGTTCACATTCTTTTGTCTAGTACAGCTGTCCCTTTAATTGTGAAGATGGTGCATACTTTCCCACATCTGATGGAAAAAAAAAAGGGAAGGCAAGCTTAGTGTAAGGACTTTGGACAAAACCTAGATTTTTTTTTTTTTTCTCTGTAGCTAACATTGGCCATTAGAGACAAAAGTTATGCTAGTTATAATTGCAAGCCATTTACTTCTGTATGAATATTTTTTTAAAGAGAGAACATTCTTCCTGAATTTGAAAATTTCACTGAATTTGGAAGATAAGTGACTCACAGGATGGAAACTTTTTTTTAAATACAGATATCACCACTTTCTATTTTGTGAGCTCTTCAATACTTATTAAATTCCGGAATGTTTCCACAGCTAAGGATAATGTCTACTTGGAGGTTTTCATCCTCTAGGTGAATAAGCATTCAATGAGCAGAATTCAATAAGCTAAAGTTTCTCTGTGGGGTAAAGTAGATTCAATTTGTTCTGTTTACTCACTGTTTTTTGAGTGTTTGGTTTTTTGGGTTATTTTAACTTTCATATTTTCCTTGTGAATTAAATACATGACAATAGTTCTGCACTAAGGGCTGCAAATTACAAATGGTACAAAACAGTAGGAATTTACTGAACACCTCCCTTGCTAGCATAACTTTTCAAAGGGGCAGGATGAATTCTTCATTACGTTGTGGTTTAAATTATGACCAGGTGTGTTACTGTCATGCTGTCTAAACTGAGAATAATCTTTCAAACTTGACAGCAGTAGCTGCATAAGCTTTTTTGATCTGTAGCTCTTATTTAACAATCCCTTTTTGTCTTCCAAGGGTAATATCTTCTCTCATATAAGAAGTACCAGCCCAAACTCTTGTGCTAAAAGTAACAATGAACACGAAATTCTACTTTTGCAATGGAAATCCTCAAAAGATGTACTTGGAGGGAGTACTCAGAATAAAAATAGCAAATTAATTTACTTATTGAATAGCAACTTAAAACTTGTATTTGTAACCCAAGTAAATAACAGTAATAATTTATGTTCAGGCAGGTGTGTTACTTATTTTCTGTATGTCATTGTTTCATCTGGGATAGAGTTGACTTTATTGCTGGCAGCTGGTTTTGAATTTGGGATGCAAGTAGTGTTGATAGATAGCACAGTGGTGGTTTCAGTTGTTGCTAAGCTCTCACGGCCTTTTTTGCTCCTCATATTGCCCCACCAGCAAGCAGGATGAGAGTTTGCAAGAAGCTGGGAGGGGGCACAGCCAGGACAGCTGACCCAAACTGACCAAAGGGATATTCCATAACATATGGCATCATGCTCAGCATATAAAGCTGGGGGAGGAAGGAAGCAAGGGACATTCAGAGTTATGGCATTTTGTCTTCCCAAGTAACGATTATGCGTGATGGAGCCCTGCTTTCCTGGACATGGCTGAACACCTGCCAGCCAATGGGAAGCAGTGAATTAATTCCTTGCTTTGCTTGCATGGCTTTGGCTTTGTTTATTAAACTGTCTTTACCTCAACCCATGAATTTTCTCACTTTCACTCTTCTGATTCGCTTCCTTCATCCCACTGGAGAGGGGAGTTAGTGAGCGTCTGCGTGGTGCTTAGTTGCTGGATGGGGTTAAAAAATGGGGTGAAACCATGACAGTCTTTTTTGGTGCCCTGCATTGGGCACCAAAAAAGAACTGACATGTTTTAATCTCAGCTGTCAACCAACATTCCACTGCTACTCACTGAGTTCTCCCCCAACACACCCCCGGAAGGGTAGGGAGAAAAGGAGGGGAAAGGAAAAAAACCTCATGAGTTGAAATGGAGATGGCTTATTAGAACAATAGCAGCAATAATAATGGGAAAAGAGTATACACGATAAAGTAATACACTATAAATCACTCTTGTCACCCAGTGAATTGATTGCCTGGCCTGTTCTGAGCAGTGATAGTGGATTCCTGGCCCCTGGCCAACCTGTATTTGTATACTGAGCATGACATCTAAGGTATGGAATATATCATATATATCA
>BJBW01000504.1:7165-24725 GCA_004320125.1 Scolopax mira | reverse complement strand
TCCTGTTACTGGGAACCACTGAAATAAGTCTGACTCCATCCCCCTTCAGCCAATTTAGTTGCCGTAGGCTAGTCTACGCACAGTAGTATGGCCTGTGTGACTTTGCTGCAATTGGGTTTTATAATTGGTAGGATCATTATGTCCCAGGCACACAATGTGAGGAAAGCAATGTGTACGTCTTGTGCCATTGCTCAGGGTTGAATTTAATCTGCAGAGAGGAAGAGGTGAGTTACTATCTCAAATTCTGAAAAGGCAGTTGCTTTTAAGGGCCTTGGCAGTCGTTACTTTCTCTGTTTTAATGCTCACATAACAGACGTGTTAAACTGCATGTTCTCCCCAATTTGAGGAAAGCAGCTGAGAGAGACAAGAAACAATCTGAGAAAAGATCTGGGCATAACACCTTTGGCAGCCAAAGTTGGCATCCGATTATCATATTATGCGGACGCACCACTTTTTTTTTGTACAGAGCAGCAGCGATGAAACATGCTAGAAGCTGAGTCTGAGAATGGAAATTGCATATATTAGTGGAGATTAAAATCTTGCAGACTTAAAATGCAGTCAGTTCCTGGAAGTAGAAAGTAGTATTCATTTTATTTTTTTTAATGTTGAAAATATGAAAAGCATACCTTCTGCCCTGCTCAATTGTAGAGATGGAAGAAAGTCACTTCTTCCTTAAGTCAGAGAGTTAGGAATCCAAAATAATTTAAAATATGTAGTTACCTGGGGAATCCTAACATCTGCATTAAACCTTGGTGTCCCCTCAGATGACATGGATTTCAAAGTGATACTTTAGCTGTATATGCTTTTGAGATACAGGCTATTGTTACTGTGATGGACACCCCGTAACTCTGGAACCTGTTGATGAGACATGACTGGAAAAAAGGATGTAGAATTGGAGAAGGTTGTGGGGATGTGAGGCTGGGCACAGCAGTGACACCTTGTAATGGCCCTGGTGGCAGAAGAGGCTGTGCTTCAGTTGCAAGTTCAGGTTTTACTGAAGTCGCACCAAGCACACCTGCATATAAACTAAACTTTGGTTTATAAACTGCATATAAACTAGAGGTCAGAACTCCTTCATCTCAGGGACCGTCTCTGTTGAACTGAAATACAAATTTCTAAGATATAAACTCTGTTGCTGCTCACTAAATTACTTGTCTAGCTATTTCTTGCTTTAGAAGTGCAAAAGTCCTTATAGATGACTATTCATAAGGTATATGTTTGCTTCCATTGCTAACCCTAATGGAACCAGGTGACTTCAGATTGATACCAGCTAATCATGTACTTGAGCCCATAAATCCTAAAGAAATTTAAAGGGATGCCAAGTCTAAATTGTTGATAAGGAAAATTATTCCATGTGTTAGGAGTTAGACAACGGCAGTTAGATGTCTTCCACAAATTACACTGTCCAATAAAAGGAAGAAAGGTATGTACTTCAAATTAAGCACGAAAATAAAACTAAGACACAGACCATGGGAATAGTGTGCAAACTGAAGTGGAACAATATAGACAAAAGGAGCCTTCAAAGTGACCAGATACCAGCTGTTCTGTGAACAGAGGAATAGCTCAAACCGAAGCAGCAGTATTTTCTTCTACCAGTTCTTTCTGCATTATGGAAAAACATCAGTTTCTAAGCAAAGGAATGTTCAGCCTTATTGTAACAATTGGTGTCAGATCAAAAGAACACTTAGAAAATTGAAATGAAAGGATACATCAGTGCAGTAGCAACTTCAGTTCTTCAGTCTTCAAAGATTGTCAGTTTTTGCATTGGAAGAGAATTTATTAAACATGATAATATGCAGAACACAAGTGATGTTTCCTTGGTTTCTATGAAGCAAGGAGTTTTCTCCTAGAAAACAGCAGCATGTAAATACAGCGATGGTCAGGAGATGATGTGAAGATTTTTTTTGGAAGAGACAAATAGCATGTGGGTGATAATTCATTACTGGCGTGTACAATTGATTGGAGTATGTTTGTGATCTTCATTAGGCTTAGTCTCCTCTGCAGCTGCCAGTGGTGGGAATGAAGCTGTTAACTAATCCAGAAAGGTGCTGAGTGCTTCCTGTAGAAGTAGCAGCATGGCAGCTGAACAACTGCCTCTGGTTTTGCAGATGGGATGGGAAGGTATGAGCAGCTTAAGTCTCCTGTGATGCAATCTGAAGGAGACATGGATGTTGCTTTGATTAAAAGGCTTCCTCCTTACCATGTCGTGGAAACATCTGATGATAAAAACACTACTGAATACCTGTTTGCAACAGCATGTAGGCACACCAATTACAAGCAGGTGTAATAGCCAGGTATCAGTATGTGAGAAAATTGTGGCTAACATGTTTGTGGGTGGAAAAGGGACCTTTTTTTGCTAAGCCCTATGCTACTCAATATCTATTTCTTTGTTTGCTTCCACTTCCCCTGTACAGCATGTTATGTTCCCTAAAAAGACATACCTGATGGAGCAGAGAGACTGCCTATTTGTGATTCCCACCTATTTGAAGGCGCTTAGCGGAGCATGGTGGAGCTGACTGGAGGGAAGGATGTTGTATCTCCCCTGAGATACACAAAATATTACTATCTGGAGAAAGTTGCAGCCAGCAGGAAGAATTGGGGGGAACAAGGCTAGCTGAGTCTTTGATGCATAACCAGAAGTCCCTGGGAGAGGACATGGAGGTAATAGAGGGAAAGAGGTTTTTCTAGTTGACTCTGGAGTTTGTTGTAGTCTTAGAAGCCCTAAAATATTGATGCATTGAGAGCAAAGGCTGGCTAGATGGAGAAGAACCCATATGAAAATGTAGGGAAGATTTGCTTACAGATTACGGAAGATTTGCTTACAGATTACTTTTATTTCTATCTGGCTAAGTATTTGGAAACTGGAGGTTTGACTGCAAGATTAGCAACAAAATGGGAAAAAATAAAGAGTGTGGAGAAGCAAGAGAGAGGAAAGTAGAGAAGAATAGGAAGTTGCAATAGTTTTGACTGTTTTTCCTGTTTTGACTACAAGAAACTACATAGCAAAATTCCCAAGCTACATAGGACTTCTGTTGATATTTACATAATGCCCTGCAAGCCTTCTATCCTGAAATCCTTTAGTGATGTTTTTGTTGTTGTAGTTTATTTTGTGCATTTAAAGTATGAAATTCCTTCTTCAAGTCTAGTTTGAACAGAGGATATGATATTATCTTTATAAAATCTTGACTGCCTTAGAGGTATTTGCTATTATCAACCAGGAGAGGGTTTTTTTTCCCTTTTTTCAGTAAGTGTTTTCAGGTTCCCCAACCATATTTTTCTCTAAAATCTTACAATGTGAAAAATTGCTGCTAAAAATAATAATAAATTTCCTTTACAGTTACTATTATTATTATTATTATATATTTCTTATCATACATCTTGAACAGTGTTAAACTTGACTGCTTGTGCTTGTTACTTTTGATTGCTGATTTATTCCTAGGCTGGTTATATTCCATTTTGTTAAACTTCTATTACAAAAAAAGCTGGTGCATGCTCTCAAACAGTTACTTAATGTTTACAGATAAAGTGTTTGTATTCCCCAAATGAATTCTGTTTCCTAATTGACAGAGAATGCACTGTTATTTTTATGGTGTATTAGATAGGAAAAATATCTGTTTTATAAATCTTCCTATGTATTTGCTGCCAACAGAATGCACTGCATTTGTATTATTTATGAACTCATGGAGGGATGGTGGACATACCTTGCACTGAAAGGACATCTTGCTGGGATCCAATTTTCAACTTTCACATGAGAGTAAGAATCAACTGCAGGTGCAAATCAGTGGGGGGGAAGGAAAAAAATAAAGAATTATGAAATCTGTATGAAAGGCGCAAGGAGAAGGTTAATACAGAATAATAAGAGGAAGATTTTACAAGGTAATATCCACAAGTCAAACAGCAGCATCAGCCAAGTAATTTTCAGTAAGAAGGTGTTACAAGTCTCATAAATCAGTTTATCCTTTCTGAAGGTCTGATCTTACATATGTTAACTGGGCAAAATGCCCTCTGACTTTCTAAAAGTCTGAAATTTTTAGCATGTGAATTTGATCTGCTTAAGAATCTTAAGCATGGTGCAATGGTATCCCTGCCTAAATCAATGTGTTCTTGCTTTTGGGGTTTTATTAGTTCTTTCTAGAGATGTCGTAGATTTGAAAACAGGATACAAAACCTGAAAGTGAATTTTGCAGTTGAATATCTCATGAGTCTGTGTGTTTAGAGACACACCTAAATTTTCAACATGAATGCAAAAGTTGCTTTATCTTTGTTTATAGTATGAAAAAGCTGTAGAGAACTATAAAGGCTGGCTTTTCTATATGCTATTTCTGTAGTCAAGAGAACTATAATCAGGGCATACATCAGGTGTTGGGACAGTTTTCACTCTAGTGACCAGGGGTTCAGTTGTTTGCCAAAGATTTGTAAGAAGTTTATATGGTACCCCAGATGCTCAGTTTTCTGGGGATGTAATTTTGTTGTTGTAGTAGTGAAGGGTTGAGATGAGATGGTATTTTTAAGGTATTAATGACATGAAAAATTAAATCAAGGTCTTAAAAGAAATCTTCAGGTGACAAACTGAAATCTCATCACTCAGATTATAGTTCTTGATTTGCACATCTGGAAATCCTCAATGAACCCCCTTTCTCACCTCCAAATTAAAATCTTTCTCCTAAAACATGGTTCTTGTATTGAAGTTTAAAATTTCATGAATATGTAGAGATTTATTGGCCTCCCACTGAGCGTGTTATTTGCTATACCCAGTATCTCCTAAGCTGCAGCAGAGGTGGGTGCCTTGACCCTGCTGTCAATGGGAGCCAGGCTCAGCATTGCAGGATGCTGTCCATGCAAGCCCCTCTGTGAGTTGGAGATTAGAAGGGGTGGCCAGCTGCCAGCTCCCTGTGCACGTACAAGGCCACTGTGCCCAGTGGTCCCAGGAAGGACCCACAGGTCAGCTGCCCAGTGCAAAGGAAACAGAATAGAGACTTACTTATCTGGCATCAACCACTGAATTTCCATGTAAGTTTTTAAAAAGTGGGGGCAGCACTCACTATCAAAAATGGTGCTTTCATGAGTTGTCCCTTAGGTAAAACAAGATACAGAAGAAAAAAAGCTTTGAGGCCTTTTGGTTCTTTGATTTTAATCTTGATTTCCTTGACAGATTTTAGACTGTTGAAGACCAGAAGCAGGTCTAGTTCTGTGGACACCTTTACCTCCAGGCTTCTCACTAAATCAACTAGGTGTCAAGGTGGCTGCAGAACCATACCTGCTTCTACGCAGTCTGGTCGTGTCCTTTGGTTTTACCTTTAATGCAGAGGCAGAATAGAGTGCTGTAGACCCAGGACAACAATGTGGCTTAGCCGTCGTCCTGCTTCAACTAGGCCACATCTCAGGAAGGTGGTGCTGGGAGATGTGAATATAGCCTGTTTCTCCAGAAACAGCACTTCTGTTACAACTTCTTCCCATCTGTATTCCCTTGCTGGGGTGAACCCAAGGCCCTTGTCAAAGTAGTATTGTGTATTACCTACGCTGAGCCGATTCTGGTCCATGTGTAGCTGGTTTGGATTTGAGAGAAGTCAAATGCAAAAGTTAGAGGAAGGGGTAAGTGTCTTCAACTTAAAAACACGTTAAAAAGTTGCATTGACTATCTGCAAATGTAGCTGGTACAAGATTGGTTTTTTTCCCTTCCACTCCAAGTCTGTGCCTTCTGGACACCCCTGTGCTCACAGAAGATTTACTGTTACTGGGTGAGGCAAATAGTTTAACTGAGTTTAGTAGCCATAATCACTAGGGCTTTGCTCTTTTAATAGCTAAATTGAAGGGAGATCTCAATAGACAGAAATCTTGCCATAGCCTGAAGAGCCACACTTCAGTAAGTCTGCTTGCCAAAAGGATTTGTTTAAGCAAGAGATGTTGGTAGGACATAGCTTTGTTTCAGCTTTACGTGAAATTATTTGTGTAAAAACGTCTGCTAATATCAAATCTCTTACAGCCTACAAAGTTGGGTGTAGTCAGGTTAGATGTAGAAATTATTCTAAAATGTTAGCTCTTTGGGTTTTTTGATTGATTTTTTTTTTTTCTTTTAATTGATCTGCCTAACAGTGGCCAAACAAGCTTATCTGTGAATGATTAAGTAAGTCATAGATTTGTTTCATTCTCGTATTCTGACTATGGCACTTCTGTGCTCATTGTAATAAAATTCAAAAGGAAGTAACAGTTTGCTAGGAAGATAATTTGAGAAATGAATCAGAGTGACTCAAAAAGTATGTAGGTGTTAGGGTGACAGCTAGTTTCAGTTTATATAAATAACTATTTTGATAACGTGACAAAGGAGAAAAACGGAAAGTTTTCAAAGAATTAAAAAAAAAATACTATTTCCATTGAAATATCTTGCAAAGGAGAGTAAGGGGAAATACAGTGGAATATTTTGCAAAGCAATCTACATTACAGTGAAGTTCTTGTTCTCAGAAGTGTTAGTGTTGTAGGGGTGGGGTTTGGTGGCTTTTTTTGCAATTCCCCATATAACGTGTCAAAAGCTAGCAGCATATTCTGCATAGTGATAGTACTTATATCAGTATACAATTGCATTTATGCTTTTTCACTTGAAAGTATTTCCAGTATTTTCTCTAACTTGTTTTTTCACTCTCTTTCTCACAAGGCACCAAATTTTGGTTTTGAACTGTGTGTATTTTCTGTTAAAATGTGATGTTTTCCTTGTGTCTTCCTAACACTGAATTTAGCATGATTTGTGCATGAGTTGTTTCAGTATGCTAGTACTGGCACTGCATGTTAACTGATGCAGTTTTACAAAAAAGTCTGTATGTGTCTTACTACCTTTTATTTCTTAAGAAAATATATACTAGTGATTTAACTAAAACAATACTTTCGAAATGTTGCTATATATATAAGTTCATGTAATCATAGACTGGTGTGGGTTGGAAGAGACCTTTATAGATGATCAAGTCCAACTCCCTGCAATGAGCAGGGACACCTTCAATATATCAGGTTGCTCAGGGCCACGTCCAACCTGACCTTGAACACTCCCAATGATGGAGCAATAGATAAATGGGTGATTTCGCTTATCTATGTTTGTTACAAAGTTATAAGACAATACATGTTAATATAAAAAAATATACTTCAGAACCATAAGGAAAAAAAAAAAGAAAATAAAGGAAAAATTTGATGTAAATTTCAAATTTTCAGGCATTGGAATTTAAACAAGTACTAGGTTGGACAAAACTGCTGTCATTTGTATTTAAAACTCACTGTTGTTCATTTGCTGACACTCTGAGATGAAACATTTAAAGTCCCTTTCATGGACCTATACTATATTAAAAATATTTATTTTCTTAAAATGTAAATGTGCATGTTAATGAGAAATGGTTGGGAAATCCATTATGAAAAATTGTCTCTTGAATATCCGGTTTTGCCTACAGTTTTGCATATGACTTTGACACAGCTAAAAATAGTCTTGCACCCGGCCCACTCTTGATGGCAAAAGTCTTACTGTTATCCTAGGACAGGGAGAAATGAGCTCATCACCACCATGAGTTTGCATGCCACTTCAAAGAGTCCAAATTTCCTTCTAGCAGATCCAACATGTAATTTGTATTTGTTTCCAGGCCAAAGGTCATGTGGATGCTCGTCTTTTGGCCCTTACAGTGAGAATCCATTTTCCGTTACCTGGATTTTGGTTGAAAAATATTGCATGTTTAATAACCATCATAAAGTAGACTGGATCTCCAGTGCATGGCGCCATAGCAAAAGAGAATGGGCTACGAGAGAGATTAATAAGATATTTTTTTTGAGTCACAAAAGCATTAAGTCAGTTTAAATCTGTTGGTTAAGCCGCTCAAAACTGGTAATGCATTAATCTTGAGCTGTGGTGTGTGAGCACAGCCGTTCTTGGCGAGCATTAAGACATCTACGTGATCACCTTGTGCTTAGCTCTCTTTCAGACTCAGCAGTAGCAGTCCCCTAAGTCTTACTTAAGATGAAATATGCAGAAGATCGGTTAATGAAGCGTACGTAACGACTCTCAGTAGTAGGTGCCTGGTTTTACCTGCTTTATGGATACCAGGACTGTAAATTTGGGATGGCTGTGGCTGTCTGTTTCTTCCACCATAGAGCCATCTGTCCCAATTTAGAGTCTTGAGCCTGGTTTGGCCCTCCTCCTGCTGGACTGACTTCCACCCCTGTGAGCCCTGCATCAGCTTCACAAGGTGGTGGTTGTGAATCTTAGCTCGACTAGTACTGTGCTGCTTCTGCACTTGTTCATGTCAGGTTAGTGCAGTTAAAACCCCAAGTGAAAAGCACTGCTACGCTCTGTTTAGCTGGTGTAAAGGTCTCCTAGTCCAGAACTGGCATGTTATTTAGAAATTCGTTTGACAGTTATTTACTTCAATGGTTTTGAAAATGACAATGTTGTTTGTTTTTTTTTGTTTTCTCATTCTTTTTGAACCCCTGTTTTATATGTGTGTGTTTATTTTTTTTGTTGATCTTTTTTTCTTTTTTTTTGTTCCTCTGCCTAGACCTGGTTAACCATTTCTGTGAACAGGTCCTCAATTTTTTACTTTGTCCCTACTTTCCTGTCGTAGCCCCATCTTCCCCTGGTGTCGACTCCGTACCCTTACAGCGCACAGGCAGTCAGCACGGCACACAGAACGCAACAGCGACCTTCCAGAGGGCCAGCTATGCGGCCGGCCCAGCCTCCAATTACGCAGACCCCTACCGACAGCTGCAGTATTGTCCTTCTGTTGAATCACCATACAGCAAATCTGGGCCAGCCATCCCACCTGAGGGGACCTTGGCTAGGTCACCTTCCATTGATAGCATTCAGAAAGATCCCAGGTGGGTGAAACCTTCATTTTTGTCTACTCTTTCTTGCTCGCGCAGAGGTTTGTAATTGCAGTTTGCTTTGTCTGTTTCTGATGTTGAATATTAAAAAAAAAAAAACCATGATTGTACATGAAAGATCTTGGTATGCGTAACAGCTTTGTCCTACTGTTTTACCTTGGAAGGCTCTCATGAGTTCTTCAGTGAAACAAAATGCTAAGTGTGGTCTTGAGTGTGCATGTTCAGCCTGTTTTCAGTAGTGCCATCTCTCAGAAGTGTATGAAAAGTAAGTTTCTCTGGAAACGGGAGGAGCGGTATGACTGTTCTGATTCTGTCGCCAATGTGGATTGAATTTTCAAGTTGTTTCTTGGGCAGAAGTTGTTACAGTTGTTGGTTTGTCTGCAGTTAATATTCATAAAAGCTGCAGAAAATCGTGTTCTGGTATTGAACAATGAGAGTGAGCACTGTGGAAGCAACATGGAATCAGGCTTGGGCTTCACCCTGTGTATTGTGCAGGCTTCCAATGCCACTACCTGTTAGCAGAATATTTGTATTACACATTCACAGGAATGGTTGTTACTGTGCATGCTTTTTAAATATATAGCACAACTTCTAGTGTTGCTGTGAGGAATGACCATTCTCATATACCTAGGGAAGGTGCAGGGAGGAAACTCTATAACCGTGCATACCCAAAGCAGGCAGATGGATTACAGAGAGTGAGGTTTCCGGCAAAAGATTTGACTTCTGTGCTAACAGCAGTGGCAATACTGTCACCCCCAATGCACTCAGTGACTTTGTTCTGCTATGTGACGGAAAAGAAGGCAAGTCGCTTTGGTAATTTAAGTTTAAACTTATTGAAAGTACTAATTTATACAAAGTTTTCCTATGGCAGATGGTGTGATTTATTTACTTTTGTTATGTGTAATTTAATCATAGGAGAGCCTAAAAATTTGCCCCCAACAAAAATGCTGATGGTGTTAAGGCAACAATTTGAAAACGCTTCTTTGCCTGAATTAAAAACCAAATAATCACAGCCTGATCTCTTTACTCATTTAGCATTATAGCAGTTCTCTCCATCTCTCCATCCAGGAACACAACAGCAGCTAAATTTTATGGTTCATCTGAAAAATCACTGCTCGCAGCTCCTTCAGGTCCTTGTAGAGTCTTACTTGTTGAGAAAACATCTGTCTTAAACCTTTTTGTTTGTTTGTTGTTTTCTCTAGCTTTTGATAATTCCTCAACAAATTTGAGGAATTTCCCCTGTTGTTTCCCCTGCCGCAGAGCAAAGATTGGTAACCAAGGGGAGAGTCTTTTTTTGAAACCTTGGTATCTTGATATACTTTTATTCAAGAATATTAAAGTCCATGAAGGAAAAAAAGCTTTGCTTTGTAATTGTCTCATGCTCAGATGCAAAGAAAATTACATTTGGAGTGCACTAAACTAGAGGAGAAATTACTGTAATCCATATGATGTGTTCTTACGAGAAGCACAATGACGTTGAAGGCACCATTCTCAATAGACAGGGAAAACATAATTACAGTATGTCTACAGGTCCTAGAAATATCTTTTAAAGAAAATATCTCTGTTTAGTTGATCTATCATGACTGCTATTCAGCTACTGTGTAGGATATATGCTTGTAATAGGAGACTTCCTCTTGCAAATTTTTCATTTGCCTGCTTTCTGGTTCTTTCTTGTCCTGTGATAGCATTTGTACATTCATGAGTATTGATTTCTGTAGGTAAAGTAGGAGGAAGCATGCATCCAGGCATAAATTGAACTTGATAAACTTTTTAGAGGGGATCATGAAATATTATTACTAATTAGGTGGATTGGATTTTCTACAAAATATCTCTTGTAAAAGAGGTTTGCGTTACTTTTGATCTCATTCATTTGATGCATGGGCTGTGTGTGGCATCTCTTACTATTGCTGCCCTTACTTGTTGGTTCAAATATTTCTTACAGAACTATGTCAGAAGCACCCCTGACTTTCATGCCCTAGTCCCCAGCAGGTATAGTCCTCTGTCTTGTAGTCCACGTAGGCAGACTGGCTTATGAAACTGTGGCCCAGAGGTCATGGTTCACGGGAAGGCATTGAAAAATTGGAAGGAGTTTGAAAAAGAGCATTCAGGAGACTTTTCTATGGATAGACTGCAGAAATGTGGATAAATGACAAATGTGGAAGGGAAGGGACAGAAGACTCTCCAGAAAAAATATTATGGAAGGACAGAAATAATTTAGGGTAGCACATGGGAGGTATAATTAGAAGTACTGGGTTTAAATTAGAAAAAGGAAAGCGTGGCCCAAATACAAAAAAGACTTCTAATGCCTGTCTTAACCCTTTGGGGAATACAATGCGACTTATCCTTTGTCTATTACGTAGCAAGAAAAAAATAAGCATTTTTGGTCAGTGGATGGACTTTGTCAACAGTCCATTTGTCTTCAGCTTCCTTACAGGCATATTCCTGCTTTGGTTGGCTGGGGATTTTTGTGACTGAGATGAATCATGGAGGGAAATGGCAGGCATCAATTTTGGACACTGAGCCTACCTGTCCAACCAGAGGCTCACTGGTAGAGGAAAAACTGCAAGACACAAGTAAACTAATTGCAGGCTTTTGATTAACATTTGTTATGTGTCAGTCAGCTCAAGATGAGAAAGATACCCAGAAGAGAACGTACTCATCCCAGTAAGCAATTGGAGCTCCTAAAACTGAACGCTATTTTCTGGAATCTTCAGTTCAGGCAGAATTTCCATCTGAAGTCCCAGGAAAATGGTTGGCAGGCACTGATGTAGTTGACAACTTTTCCATTGTTTTCACCGTGTAGTTTGGATTACTAATACTCCAGTTTTATATGTGTATTCTGAGCTGACATTTGGCAAATGAAATTTTAGCTCAACATCTGTTCTGCATCATTCAGCTATCATAAAATGCAGTTTAATGTTCAGTACCTTAAAGTTTAGGACAAAAACTAGTTTTTTAAAAGTATCAAGATATTTATTATCAAGTTTATGGTAGGGGATAATTTTTAATTTATGCAGGTAGACCACTAGCTGATGTGTGCTCATATAACAGGTAGTAAAACTATATACATCTGTATTGGAAGAGAGTCTGAGTCTTTGTTATTTAAAAAGGAAATAATCACCTGACAGAAATAAAACTTAAGCTCTGCATATGAAAATAGGAACAGTTGAATATCAAAGATAATTTACAGATTGATTCTTGAGAACATTCTTTTATGTTTACTTCCATATCAGAAACAGAAGAGAGGTATGCAGTAGTTCTGTGATATAAACCCTTTCATGCTATAATCTTTTATATAAAAAAGTGACATTGGGAGTGAGGGAAACAATACAGTATTTTTTTCTAATTATTGTCTTGCTTTTGGTTCCTACTGAACTGTGAATGAGATAAGTCATAAGTATTTTAAAGATGTCATGAGAAATATGTTCATGTGATATTTTTAAACCTACTTTCATTTAAGATAGATTCATCTGTCTCTTGACACGAACATCTGCATAACAGCTGAAAAATACATAATTGTTATATCCTTCAGTTTAAATACATACCATTGAAGTTTTGCAATACCAGTGGTTTTGCTTCTTTATGGACTGTGTCTGGTTTGATGGTTTGAGTCAACAGGTTTCCTTAATTTTTTGGTGACTACTCTTCTTACCTGATTTTATGTCCGTGCCTGTATACACACATCTTCTCCAGCAAAGAAGCTGGCAAGAAGCTGAGTTAACAGCAAAAAAATTTTGTGGAATATGCGCCATTAAGGCTATCAAAATGAATTTGAGTTCAAATGTCCATTTTCATATTGCATTGGACTATATTGATCTGCACTTTACAATTTTCCTTTATGGTGTTTCCTTTCTCAAGATATGTGTTTCAGAACCTTCAAAACTATTTGTTCAGAAAAAATGGGCTAATTTGGTGAATGGAGCTGTAAGGGGTTCATTTGTCATTATAAAGTAGACTGCAATAATTATTGGGCTCTTGCTTTAAAAAAAAAAAAAAAAAAACAACAACAAAAAAACCCCATCAAACAAGGCAACACAAAACCACTAGCAGTAGAATCATGTTGCAACTTTACAAGAAAACAACTTTTTTAAAACCAGCTATCTTGTAGTTATTCTCACCTTAAGAACTGTCTGGTTATAGGTCAACATAGAAACAGAGTTTTCCAGGTATTGCATGATTTAATTGTAATACCCTGAGACACTTCTGCTCTGTTCTGTGCTTTCAGAGTCAACTTTCCATTTCATTACCTCTGCTGGCATTAATTTCCTCCTAAGCAGAAGATGACGGTGCTGTCTGTCTATCTTCTGAACTTTTAAATTGGCTTTCTTTCCACTTATGAAAGGAAATAAATTAGATCAGATCAGAACATTTTGTGTGGATTGTAAGCCTCAAAAATCATATTTTTTTCTGGTGCTCTTTTTTTTTTTTTTTCAAAAAAAATACGGTCTTTTCAAAAGGCAAGCTAGCGAGCTTTCTTTTTCTGTAGGAAATGTGATAGAAGTAAAATAAACTTTATTTTACACACAAAGCATAAATTTCTATGCTCCAGTAAAACTGCTTATGAGATTAGCACACAGAGTTTGGAACATAGCCTGTTAAAAGATAAGTGTTTCTGCAGGAGTCTTCACGACATATTTAATCTCACTTTGTTCCAAGGATTGTCTCAGTGTTAATAGTGTTAGTCTACTGTAAATTTGAATAGCAGCCAGGCACTCAAACAGTATAACAAGGTAAGAAAATAGAAGTGTAAACCTGCATATGTGGGAGGTTGGACATCTAGGTGGGAGTGTGTCTGGTAGCTTCATTGGGAGGTATTGTCACCCTCAGAAAGAAACTCCTAGTGGGATAGAAGGCCTTGCTGTGATGAAAGTACAGCTGATGGTAACATTGTACAGCACTGCTGTGACCAGTCCAGAGATGTGGGCTTGGGTTTTCAGAATCCAGAGGGCTGTTGATGGGTCTCTGGCATGACTCTGTAACCCAAGAGAGAGAAGACTGAAGTTGATGTGCCTGGTCTGGATGAGACCAAACAGGGCTTGCAGATATATCTGCTTTTACATGATACACAGTGTGTGATAGGCAGCTCTTCTTTTCACTCCAGTTTACCCTTTTCTGAAATGGAGGGTAAAGTTAAGGGGGAGGTGATTCTCTAAAGATGGTGGTGGAGAAGCCATAGAAAATGTACTTCTTGTGCATCTGAGCATGTAAATGTTTGGCAAAGTAGGCTTACCTCCAGAACTAAATGGTTCAACTTCCTAGATCCTACTAACACCCTGCTATGAATTTTTTGCTTCAAAATTACATTAGCAAGGCCCCTTGTATCGGTACAATCAAGCGAGTGGTGTTTGCTCATTTTGTAGCTCTGTGTTTAAGTATGTCTTTCATTCAGCAAGGAAATACCTTAATTTTCCCAACATACAAATTGTACTGTCTCTCAGACTTTAATGTATAAAAAAAAACGTCTCCCTGAAAAACTGACCCTAAAAGAAAATAAAATTGAAGAGTCTAAACAGCACAAAAATACACCATAATCAAGAGTAGCGTGTGTGGAGCAAATTGCAGTTCTTCATACAGATCTTTCTGCATAAAGGCATGATTTTTCACTTAGTGCACAAAATATTTCTGAGAAAACTTAGCAGGTTTGATAACAAACAGCAATGTGTTTCCCTTTCCTGCTGTAGGTAACTAAGGGTGAAACCTGCTTCATTCAAATGAGATGGGAATCCATAGGCTCTCCTACAGTCGTTAATTTGGGATTTCAGGAGACTTTTCCAGCTAAGTCTTCCAGCTAAGACTTTCCTAGAGAATAAATGAGGACCTAACTGGTCCATGCAAATGTCATCTTGTGGTGAAGTAAAGGAGTGGTATCTAGAACTAGGTTTTGTGTGTATTTGAGCCCATTGCTGTATATACCCAGAGCTTCTGTCAGCCCAATGTTTACATCAAGGTGGTTTTTCAATGAATGCAGATGCACTGGATGTAGGTGGAGTCATTTCACAGTGCAACAAATGCAATTCAGTACACACAAAAGCATCCACCTGTATTTGCTATTTTTTTCTCTCTAGAATTTGCCACTTGTTGTTTAGCAGCCTCCCTTCTCTTGGAGAAATTCTTGGGGGAAAAAAAAACCCACCCATGACCAAAATTGAAGTGTACTCTACAGAAATAAAGTGTCTGTGCTTTTAGCTCATGAAGTACTGGTACCTATTTTATCTCCATCACTAGTACCATTTTATTGACAGTGCAGGAGGCCACTCCATTTTGTTGCCATCTTATCTTTAAAGAAATCTGATTTTATCATTAAAAAACCTGCCCTACTGTAGCCCCGGAACATCTTGACTTCAGTATGTCACAGTAACACAGGTGGTATTGGTCCATGTAGTTTGAATAATGAGTCTGTCCAGAAGTACTTACAGTTCCTAAGCTATCAGCAGAGTAGAATAGAATATATGTAGCCATTTTATGTGGTAGGTTGTGTATGCAGGATATAACTTTGAGAGAGATGATGCCTCTTCTCTTGTTTTGATCTGAAAGTTTGGCTCTTATTATCCTTTTCCTCCACCAGAAGATAATTCCTTTCCTTTATATGGGAAGGAGAGGAATGAAAGGTCACTTATGTACTTGCCAGTGATATGGAGCATTCAGGAGGACAGTGGCAGGATGTCCATGCAGTGTTGATAAATGCATGTCTAATAGTTGCAGGGAGAGACAGGATTTATTTAATGCTGCTGGTCTGTCACTTGAAGAACAACAACAAGGCCCTCTCTGCTGTTTCTTTCTTGATCTGTTGCATATTTTAATGGTCTCATTCATCCAGGAAGGAGCAGGAGGTCAGTGTACCTCATCTTTAGACTGTCCATAGCTCATTTCTGGTTCTTGAACAGCATAATTGAACTTCTAATGGTGAATATAGGCAGTTTCTGCCTTTGTTTGCCCCACATTTTGCTTAGTATCCTGTGGCTCATTTGCAAACTTTGACAGATGCAAAATCCGTGTGGTGCCTTTCTGTGATGACAGACTGTAAGAGCCAGAAAATGTTGTAAGTGTATTTTCCAACCAGACACTAAAAACATGGAGAAGAACCATACTTTGAGGCTTTACTGGGCTCATGTAAGCTGTTACGATCTCCTGGCAGGATAAACCACATAAGAAGCTCCTCAGTAGTAACTCTTGGACATCTCATCAGCCAAATGGATAATAATAATCTTCCTGTTTATAGTGATGTTGAGAGCAAGTTAAATTTCTAAGGTTCTTAGAAGTTCAAAGGATAATCTTACATTTATCTTCCCTCCTTTCCATCATGTTTCCTGTGGAAGTATTAGATGGAGGAGATGAATATGGAAAACTTTCAGTAAGCTTGCTAAAATCAAAATGCATAGTCTCAATTTTTCCTCATTTAAAAAAAAAAAGGCAACTGAAAATTGCCCATCTCAACACTGACACACAATTTGCTGTGCATAGGTTGCTGGTTTCAGAAGCAGGACATCAGTGTGATGTTGCACAACTATTGTATAAGCAGGAAACAAAAGCCAGCTAATTTTGTAGCCATTGTATAAAATGTGTCATTGAGAGTGTAGGACATTTCTGTTGGAGAATACAATCAAGAATTTGCTGAAATGATGCTTCTAGTGTAGAGTTTAGCTAAAAATGAAGAAGGGCAATAGTGATCAACAACACTTACTAGTTTCTAGCAGAACTTTATAGCTTTTATAAATTAAGAACCTGACTTTAAGAACACCCTGGCTTTATGTAGATTAAATATGTTAGATGGGAATAGACAAATCTCTGCCATCTCACTCAAGGTCAAAGCCCGATGTGAAGTCCAGCCCCATGCCTGCTTTTCTCTGATCTATCACTGTTCCTCTGGCAGTCTCCACCACCTTCACTTGGATCTTTCTTTTGCATCTCACTCCACTGTCCTACTCCAGAAGCTCAATGAACAAGTGAGATTCAGAGATGCATCATGGTTCTTAGCATTAAGCAAGTGGTTTCCTGGGATGCAAAAGCCACCACTGATCCCACAAAAAATTGTACAACCATTGTTGCCAGGGAAACTTCTCATCTGTAGACTTACTGTGAAATTTTTTACTTGGTTTGGGTTTTTTTTTTGGTAGTGTTTTTTTGTAGCGTTTTTTTAAGCTACTGCAGCAACAGTGGGATCACTTGCTGTTTAGCTTTCCATCCACTTCTAATAATTTGGGAGTCATGTTTGCTCTAACCATGCAATGAAGTGGAGGGATCTGGATAATTGAAGACAGGGAAAGAAATAGAAAGGCTTTCTTAGCCCAGAGTAGAAAAGTGAAAGGTCTCTAGGTTTCTTTGACAAAGCAAAGGTAAAAATTTGGAGGACTAAAGCACTTTGTGGGGAAAGGAGAAGCTGTACGAACTCTGTCTCAAGGTAAAACTAAAGGTAGTTTAATTCAGGAGATGAGCAAAAACTACACAAGTTTAAAGAATAAAGTAATTATATGTAGGGTTTTTTTACTATTTAAAAATCATTGATGTTAGCTTGATAATCCCTTTGTTCCATACCAGGACATGATGTATTTGGTTCACATAGCACATTTCAAAGAAGAGGACTCGAGGACTCCTTTTTTTCTTTTTTTTTTCACTTTTACGCTCTTTGATGCTATGTTTTTCCTTCCACCTACCTGAATGTATCTTAAATATAAAAAATTAGTTTGAAAGTTTGGCCCTGAGAGCTGATGAGGCT